>OX463865.1:1970492-2154862 GCA_949825065.1 Odontocerum albicorne
TAAGTCTCTTACACTTTTCCAATTGAAAAGCCACCCTCAGCATCCCAAACTTTATTTTCAGTTTTTATTCTCACTTTTCATCAGAATGTTTTACTTTCTACACTCAGCAAACTGATGGTTCTGTAACTTCCACGCTCTATACTTGCACGCTTACCTTCATATAACGTATTTATCGTTGCACTTCTCAAATCTGTCGGTACGAAGTCAAATTCCCAATATTTGTTGAAAAACTGTCTCAGGCACCTATAACATTCGTTAACCTCCATACACTATCAATCATTTGCTCACTTCATCACAACCTGACGTTTATCCTTTTTTTCATGCCTTTCGCTCCAAACTCTCGTCATTTTTCGCTCTACCTGACTCATCGTTATTTTTACTAGTAACATACTCGTATCACCACTCTCATACTGTTCTTCAAAATATCCCTTACATATCGAACCATTCCTACTTCTGGCAAAACCTTTCCATTCTTATATTTGATTCCACTCTTACCACCTATATAATTTTTAATCGCATTATCTTACTTCCTTCCAAAAAACTTCATATTTTCCCATGCATTCATACTCAATTTTCTATCTTCTTTATTCTAAGTTTCTTCTTCTTTCCCTTTACCAGTCTTTTGGTTTGAATATTCCATTCTTTATACTCTCTCTTCATTTTAATTGCTTCATTTTTATTTCCATGGTTATTTAAATTTGACGATAAACTAAAACACACTCATCTGTGAAGCCACTAAAACCGAAATGATAGAGTTTGAAAGAGCGGGTGAATAGTTGTATCCTCAGAGATGCTCTGAAATGTTACATTCTAAATGGATAGTGAGGTTTTTTTAACGATTTGGACTCTTATTTGCTATTTTCCCTCTCTTTTCGCTGATGATGAGTCGGGGGTTGTGTGTGCGTGTTTGTGCGTTATCTTCTCATTCATATCTATATTACTGCTTAATTATTTATATATATATATATATATATATATATATATATATATATATATATATCTATATATATATATATATATATATATATATATATATATATATATATATATATATATATATATATATATATATATATATATATATATATATATATATATATATATATATATATATATATATATATATATATATATATATATATATATATATATATATATATATATATATATATATATATATATATATATATATATATATATATATATATATATATATATATATATATATATATATATATATATATATATATATATATATATATATATATATATATATATATATATATATATATATATATATATATATATATATATATATATATATATATATATATATATATATATATATATATATATATATATATATATATATATATATATATATATATATATATATATATATATATATATATATATATATATATATATATATATATATATATATATATATATATATATATATATATATATATATATATATATATATATATATATATATATATATATATATATATATATATATATATATATATATATATATATATATATATATATATATATATATATATATATATATATATATATATATATATATATATATATATATATATATATATATATATATATATATATATATATATATATATATATATATATATATATATATATATATATATATATATATATATATATATATATATATATATATATATATATATATATATATATATATATATATATATATATATATATATATATATATATATATATATATATATATATATATATATATATATATATATATATATATATATATATATATATATATATATATATATATATATATATATATATATATATATATATATATATATATATATATATATATATATATATATATATATATATATATATATATATATATATATATATATATATATATATATATATATATATATATATATATATATATATATATATATATATATATATATATATATTGGGTGTACAAATAAGTCACCGCCGTTTGACAAAAGTTGGCGCCACCAGTAAGTTATGGTTAAAATTGTCAGATGTAAAATGTCATTATCGTAAGGTTGGACATCTGTCAACAACATGACCTTGAAATATTAGTGAATTTTTATCAGTATAACATATTTTTTTGTGTTCGAAAATGTCAAGTTTTGAGCCGAATAAGCGTCATTTGCGGGAACTTTTGATTTACTTCTTCAATTTGAAGAAATCTGCAGCTGAGGCGCATCGATTGCTTGTAGAAGCATATGGTGAGGCTGCCTTAAGTGAGAGAAGTTGTCGTGAGTGGTTTCAAAAGTTTAAGAACGGTGAATTTGACATCGAAGACAAAGAACGTAGCGGAAGGCCGAAAGTGTACGAAGACGCGGAATTGGAAGTATTATTGGATCAAGATTCGTGCCAAACGCAAGAAGAACTTGCACTTACATTAGGAGTGACTCAACAAGCAATTTCACATGGGTTGAAATCATTGGGAATGATTCAAAAACAAAGAAATTGGGATTCATATGAACTGACACGGAGAAACTTTGAATGCCAATTTTCCACATGTGAAATGCTGCTTGCCAGGCATAAACGAAAGGGTTTTCTGCACCATATAGTCACTGGTGATGAAAAATGCATCCATTATGATAATCCAAAAAGGAAGAAATCATGGGGATCCCCTGGTCATGCTTCAACATCTACGGCTAAGCCAAATATTCATGGAAAAAAACTCTTGTTGTGTATTTGGTGGGATCAGCTTGGTGTCGTGTATTATGAGTTGCTCAAACCGAATGAAACCATTGCTGGGGCTGTCTACCGAACATAATTGATGAGATTGAGTCGAGCACTCGAGGAAAAGCGCGCCCACTACTACGCCAGACACGACAAAATTATTCTCCTGCATGATAATGCTAGTCCACATGTTGCGGCACCGGTCAAAACCTATTTGGAAACACTCAATTGAGAAGTTTTACCCCACCCGCTGTATTCACCAGACATTGCTCCTTCTGATTACCACTTGTTTTGATCGATGACGCATGGCCTGTCTGAGCAGCACTTCACATCATATGAAGATACCAAAAATTGAGTCGATTCGTGGATAGCCTCAAAAGATGATGATGATGACTGACGCGGTATTCGTATGCTGACAGAAAGATGGGGAAAAGTAGTGGCAAGCGATGGGTACTACTTCGAATAAAACATGAGGTTCCGTTCTTTCACAATAAATGCCCATTTTTTTATAAAAAACGGCGGAAACTTATTTGTACACCTAATATATATATATATATATATATATATATATATATATATATATATATATATATATATATATATATATATATATATATATATATATATATATATATATATATATATATATATATATATATATATATATATATATATATATATATATATATATATATATATATATATATATATATATATATATATATATATATATATATATATATATATATATATATATATATATATATATATATATATATATATATATATATATATATATATATATATATATATATATATATATATATATATATATATATATATATATATATATATATATATATATATATATATATATATATATATATATATATATATATATATATATATATATATATATATATATATATATATATATATATATATATATATATATATATATATATATATATATATATATATATATATATATATATATATATATATATATATATATATATATATATATAATATATATATATATATATATATATATATATATAATATATATATATATATATATATATATATATATATATATATATATATATATATATATATATATATATATATATATATATATATATATATATATATATATATATATATATATATATATATATATATATATATATATATATATATATATATATATATATATATATATATATATATATATATATATATATATATATATATATATATATATATATATATATATATATATATATATATATATATATATATATATATATATATATATATATATATATATATATATATATATATATATATATATATATATATATATATATATATATATATATATATATATATATATATATATATATATATATATATATATATATATATATATATATATATATATATATATATATATATATATATATATATATATATATATATATATATTTTAAACAAAAAAGGAAAAAACATACTGGTGTGCTTCAATCGTCTTTCTTCAGTGTGCCATCATATCCAGTGCAGCGGTGTAGCCGGTGAGTTTGCTGGTGTGCAACGGGTCACTTACTTAAAAAAAACTAAACTTTACGACATAGCTTCGTTTTCCAACTGAATTGACGATGAAATTGCTAGGGGATCCCCCACTGCGAGACTCTGCAACAAAGACGACGACAAGTGTATATATGTATGTAGTGTTCGTACACAATCACAAATTTCAAAAATATCTCTCAAAAAGAGTTGGCTTTGAGTGTTTCCTAAAGCTGCTCACTGGTATTGTTTTCAATTGTATTATACTTTCGTTGTATACAGTACACCCTGAAAGTTTTATTGATATGTAGCAAAATCATCCAACCAAATATAAATGTGTTAAATTAACCCTCAGACTAGGATCCTTCTATTTAATAGTCATTTATTTATTTAACACTTTTATTACAAATACAACCTGGTGGGCTTATTACCTGGTAGCAATCTCATCCAACCAACCAGACAATAGTAAATGAAGCAAGTTACATGGTCGCAAAAAAACATTCAAAAGACTATCCATCCCCATATAATCCATGAACACATACTTGAGCATATGCCAACAAACCACACAAAGACGGGCAATCACCCGAACATTCTTTTTCATATAAAGTGAGATATCATCAATTAAAAGAAAAGGAAGGGATGGTGGAGAGGTAAGGAAAAAGAATCAGGAATTAAACACGTTATATTATTGACTAGGTATTAAGAGTTTTTTCAGTCGCTTTTTAAAGCATACCAAGCTTATTGACATGTCCTAATCTCTTCCAACCAACCAGAAAGATGTTTAAGATGCCTTGAATTAACGCCATGCAGGAATCCTTTTAAAAAATTGTTCTAATAGTAATTGCGCCCTTAATTTCCGGGTTGGGTAATTAACTTGACCACGGAGATTGTATCTTGCTGGGGGCTGGGTACATTTTTTATTCATTTTTCAGTCGTTTCTTAAAGCATGCCAAGGACGGAGTAAGTCTAACATTGGTTTGTAACTGATTCCAGAGTCTCACTGAATGGACAGTAAAGGACGATGTAAAAAAGAAAAGCGGTGAACTGCAAAGGCCAATAAACCATATATGTTTGAGCGTAGCGTTTGTCCATGATCGGAAAGACGTTGAAAATTTTCGGCGAGACAAAAAGAGCCGTCGAGACGGTTGAGGATATTATACAATAAAGATAGTATGTTAATTTGGCGTCTGTTTCTAACGTTCAACTAGTTCAGTCATCATAGGGAATCAAACCCTCGAAACCCCCGTTGGAAGACAGATGATTTTACTATTACAACTAGCCCACGGTGATAAACTGCTCGTAATAGTAGGCTAAGAAAAGTGAAAATGGATGCGCATTTAAAATTTCTTTTGGTCGATAAATATCGCTTTAGTTACGAAATTACATTCATTTCTAGAATAACACGGTTTGAGAAAAGTTATTTCAGTCCATTATCTGAAATATTGCTGAATCGTTTTGTTTATACAAAATCTCAAATTCCCGCCATTACAACATAAATTATTCTCAATTGTGATACGTTGATCTTTTTCTTTGTTTATATTGATAAGTAAGAATTGAGATTGTCTATTGGCCTTTCCAGTTCACCGCTCCTTTTACGTGGTCCTTTACTGTCCATGCAGTGAGATTCTGCAATCAGTTGCAAACCAATATAAGACTCGCTTCGTCCTTGGCATGCTTTAAGAAGCGACTGAAAAAACTCTTAATTTTCAGTCAGTAAAATAACCTTTTTCATTCCTGATTTTTCTTTTACTTTCCTTTTGATTGATGATATCTCACTTTATATGAAAAAGAATGTTCGGGTGATTGTCTGTTTTTTTTTTTAACCTGGCGAGTTTATTGCCATGTGGCAATCTCTTCCAGCCAACTAGAAAGATTTTTTTATAGGCCCTAAGTGTTAACCAGACTGGAATCCTATTAAAAAAAATCTGGGTTCCAGCGGGGATCGAACCCACAACCTCCGGATCGGCAGACAAGTGTCTTATCACCAGGTCACGGAGGTCGTCTTTGTAGGGTCCGTCGGCATGTGCTCACGCATGTGTTTATGGATTTCACGGGGATGGATAGTCATTTGAATAATTTATGCGACCACGTAACTTACTTCATTTACTTTTATCTGGTTGGCTGGAAGAGATTGCCCCCTGGCAATACACCAGCCAGATTGTATTTGCAATAAAAGTATAAGGTAAATAAATAAACTAAGAATTGGGTTTAATAATCAAGTCATAATTAATAAAAATAATCAAGTCATAATTTCACACATCTATTAGTAAGAATCTGGCTTCTAGTAGTAAGAATTGGACTTGTAACAGGAATACCAAATGTAACATTTCAAACCTCTGATTGGAAAAAATGGGCTTTTTGTAAAAAAAGTTGTCTAGTGGCGAAAATTGGGCTTAGGAATATCTAGGTTAAAATTTAAAACCTTACTCAGGGACTCTTTAAGTTGTCTTGAATTAATTTAAAAACGTGAAATTTTTAGATGTTTTAATTTATTCAAATTAATAGATCACCGAATTAAAGAATTTTCAGTCACATATTTATATTTATTACTAAAACACTTTTAATTTTAAATGCTATGGTAGTTTTTCAAACGCAGTAAATGTTTATTAAAAGAAATTTTAATTTTTTTTAACATACTACCTTGATCAAAAAGTTTTAGGACTATATTCATAAAATCGAAAATACAAGTTTATTCATCAAAATCGATACGGTCCCCTTCAAAGTACTCCCCATCGACTGCAACGCACTTACGCCAGCGCTTGATCCAATCCTCGAAACACCGCTGGTACTCAATTTTCGGTATGTCCATCAGAGCCGTCTTCGATTTTTTCATGACATCCTTTCGGGTGCTTTAACGCGTTCCGCGAAGCGGTTTTTTAAGTCGGTTAAACAGGAAAAAGTCGCAGGGAGCCAGATCAGGTGAATTCGAAGGCTGCTGGATAGTATTCGTGTTGTTTTTGGTCAAAAACTCATGGAAATCATGTATTTCGCGATTTCAACGCGGTCCTTTTTTTGCATGAAATTGAGGTGTTTCGGCACCAGTTTTGAAGCGACACGTCTGAGGCCCAAATCACTAACCAAAATATATTGAGCGAATCCATAAGCGATGTCCAAGTCCTCTGCCAGCTCTCTGATGGTCAATTTGCGGTTTTTGGAAAACATTTCTTTAATTTTATCGATGTTTTCATCGGTTTTCGACTGCCACTGCGTTCCTCATCCTCGACCGACTCACGACCACTTCTGAAGCGTTCGTGCCACCGAAAAACACTTTTTCAACATTTCCAAGGTTTGCGGACCGTTAAATTCGTTTTTCACACAAAATTTAATGCAAACTCGTTGATGCACAGTTGATGCCATTTTCAAACTTGTAAAAAATCGAAAACACGCACAAAGGTAGATGTACTCAGTACAGCGTAACGTTTACAAATGTCAAGCTTTGACGCTGAAATTTAGAGGGAAGTGTCAATGATAGATGTGGTAACCTAACAAAAATAAAATAATTCCAATCGGGTGACTGATAGCGCCACACGGTGGCCGGTCCTAAAACTTTTTGATTAAGGTAGGTTAACCTCCATTGCTTAGTTCGTGAAACACCTAACCTTTAACCCAGTGGTTGTGGTTTGATTTTCGTTGGAACCTTGATTTTTTATAAAAAATCTAGTTTGGTTTTCAATAAATGCATGTTTAGTAGGCATTGCAATGAGCCCACCAGATTATATTGTATATAACAAAAGGGTAATGCAATAAATGAAGAAAGCCTGATGACGTAAGCATTGTAACTTAATTCAAGGTAACTTTTAATTTTTTGACATTACGTTGGAATTTACCATTTAATATTTTCAAAATGCGGTTGGTCGCGGGAATATAAAACAACATATAGTTGAATCGCAGATAGCGAAACAGTGGATAAAGGGGGACAACAGTGTTTTTACACTTTTTTTCCAATTAATTGTCATTGGTCCAAATAATTATCTTTTTTATTGGAATGCCTAATTATTTAATAATAATAATTTTTCTCATAGAAAGTCCTGGAAAGGTTTCTTTTTCTCCTACATAACAGCCTTATCAACGCAGTACCCGGATGATTCAATGCAAACATCGCACACAATCAGAAAATATTTGGTCACAAAACAAAGTCGACAATAATTGATGACCACGAATTCTTCAAACATGTTCCCCTCTTCCGGGGCAGACCACTTTGGTGGAATATTCAGCCAAAATCAATAGTTACCCTTGATATTAAAGGTTTCGTAGGAGAGGGGGTACAGAATCACTTTTGCTCGATTTGCAGAACAGATATTTCGTATCGCAAACCACAATCTCTACAGAGACTTTGTGAAAATACGATAAAAGTGAACAACTGTATGCTGATGACATTTTAATATCATATTATTTCAACAGTCAAATAACCTTTATGATACAAAAGATTAAAAACAAAAAACAACAAATGAAATTCAAATATGTTTTGAGGTTTTCGTGATTCTTCGTAACAGTTGCCTTGGGGAAAATTTCTCTTGTTTTCTCCTCTACTCGTTTCTTGTTTCCTCGTTTTTCATTAATTCTATACAAGCACATTTGTTTCGTTCGTAATTCATTATCTAAATGTGGTTAAAAGATTTCTGGATGTATTTCTAAACTCTACTTCTGACGTCTTTCTCTAAAAAGCAACTTTTCTTTATTCGATTATATATATTTTTTATCAAGTATGAAAATACCAGATGTTATACACAAGGCACGCATTTATTCAGCCCCTGAAATCAGACTCTTGTCCTAGTGTTTTCTAGTGTCGGTTAGATATCTGACTCTCGTCCTAGTGTCTCCTAGTGTCGGTTGGATATCAGACTCTCGTCTTAGAGTCTCCTAGTGTCGGTTAGATATTAGACTCTCTTCCTAGTGTATCCTAGTGTCTGTTAGATATCTGACTCTCGTCCTAGTGTCTCAGAGTGTCGGTTAGATATCAGACTCTCATCCTAGTGTCGGTTAGATATCTGACTCTCGTCCTAGTGTCGGTTAGATATCAGACTTTCGTTCTAGTGTCTCCTAATATTGGTTAGATATCAGACTCTCATCCTAGTGTCTACTAGTGTCGGTTAGATATCAGACTCTCGTCCTAGTATCTCCTAGTGTCGGTTAAATATCAGACTCTCGTCCTAGTGTCGGTTAGATATCAGACTTTCGTTCTAGTGTCGGTTTGATATCAGACTCTCATCCTAGTGTCGGTTACATATCAGATTCTCGTTCTAGTGTCTCCTAGTGTCGGTTAGATATCATACTCTCGTCAAAGGCGCTTTTCCTCCGGAATCGTATCGACTAGTATTTACATACTTTAAGTATAACAAAAGAGCTAGCATTAAAAGGTGCATGCTTGGTTATACCAGAAGAGACCACAAATGCTATGAGTATATACGTGGCTAAACAAAAGTTAATTATGTTATAGAAGTTGCAAAAATACTCAAATGGAAGTGGCTGAACACGTGGTTCGAACAATGGACCACTGTTGGGCGTATAAAGTAATTCTGTGGTATCCAGTAGGTGGAATAAGACCTGTAAGTAGACCGAAGTCACCTTTGGCAGCCAAGTGCAAAGGACAACAAATTGGAGACACCTACATCCTGGAGTGGATCAATGGCACGAACTAAAAAGGAACTTTTGTAGATCTTCCGATAGTGACACATTTTGCTTTAGGTGTGGTGTAGTTTGAATAAAGTGTTCATATTCTTATCCCTTCTTTCTCATGTACACGCTTTACTTGCAAATATTAAGGTTGGAACTATAATACCATATGCATAGTCATTTTTGAAGATTTTTCACTTGTTTATTAGCATAAACACTACTAAGAACGCCGTTGACCTTTTCCCCTGTGACAATATGACTTTTAATTTATTATTCTATCATATCATCCCTTAAAACATGCTCTTCAAATACCGATATTCCAAATTTCATACTTATCTTTCATTATTTACTGAAACATAACAATTTCTCATAGAATTATGATAAAAAAATGTATGGCGAAAAGTGAAAAAGTTTACTGAACCGTGTTATTAGTTTATTTTCTTTTGTGAGTAAACTGTAGACAATTTTTTGTATTAAACGAGGAAGGAGAAAGAAAGAAAAGACATTGTTAGATGGTAAGAATACTTATTTAAGAGGGAAGAGAAAGTTTCTTTGCTGGTATTTATGTTGAAAAATGTATCGCGATAAATAAAAAATGTGTAGGTTATATACGTTCATAGATTTAGAAAACGACTGTGTGATATAAAATCAGCTATTGAACGAATATTATACTGAATCAAAGTTAATACGCATTATTGTGTTATTCTATGCTGAGTAGAGCCTTAATTAGGGCGAAAGGTGGCTTGATTGAGCTATTAATTATTACAAAAGGGATGATTATTATGCAAGGATGTCTTATACCGCACTAGTTGTTTAATATTTTTAAATAAATTTTTAACGTCTTGCCGTTCATGGACTGGCGCTGCGCTCAGACAAAGATTGTGTATTGGTCTTCCTTAAATAAATTTTCGCAGAAAATTTCAAATGCAGCAAAACTACCATTTAATGCTTCTAAATCGGAGTAGTCAATTCAAAGAAACCTGAAAAACACGAAGGCTCGATTGTTACAAACCTTAATTTTATCCACGGAATGGAAACTTAGACATTAAAAGCAAGCAATTGACAAAAAGTCGATACGTTTGAGGTGTGGTTTTAATGACAGTTTTTTCAAATTCCATGAACTGCCACAATAACTAATCGATCATTTTTTAAGTGCTCGAGGGTTTAACGTGTCTTTCTTTTTACTGTAGTAGTATTCATGAACAATACTTTAGATACTAAGCGCGTGGGGATATACAGCCTTATGTGGTCAATTCTGGTGGAATATGAAGGTGCACATCCCACCCGATTGAATGATCTGGTGAAGTAAGCAGCTGGGTGCTAATTTATTAGGCCTTATATAAGGCAAGAGATTGCTGATATTATTTAATATTATATCTCAGTTGGTGCATTTATGATAATATGAAGAAGGCCTTTTTTAACTTGTTTAAAGGCTGCAAAATGTCTAGAAACGGTCCTGAAAATAATTATTTATTTAACACTTTTATTGCAATACAATCTGGCGGGCTTATTGCCAGGCGGCAATCTCTTCCAACCAACCAGACAAAAGTAAATGAAGCAAGTTACGTGGTCGCATAAATCATTCAAATGACTATCCATCCCCACGAAATCCATAAACATATACGTGAGAACATGCCCACAAACCCCACAAAGACGGACAATCACCCGAACACTATTTTTCATATAAAGTGAGATATCATCAATCAAAAGGAAAGGAAAGGATGGTGGAGAGGAAAGGAAAAGAAAAATCAGGAATGAAACACGTTATTTTACTGACTAGAAATTAAGAGTTTTTTCAGTCGCTTCTTAAAGCATGCCAAGGACGGAGCGAGTCTTATATTGGTTTGTAACTGATTCCAGAGTCTCACTGCATGGACAGTAAAGGACGACGTGAAAAAAGAAGAGCGGTGAACTGGAAAGGCCAATAAACAATCTCTGTTTGAGCGTAGCGCTAATCCATGATTGGAAAGACGCTGAAAATTTTCGGCGAGATAAGAGGGTGCGGCGGGACAGTTAAGGATATTATACAATAGAGACAGTATGTGAATTTGGCGTCTTTTTCTAACATTCAACCAGTTCAATGCCTTCTGGTATGAAGTTATATGATCGTACTTTCGTAGGTTGAAAATAAATCTTAGGCACACATTTTGAAGACGCTGTAATTTGTCCAGCTGTTCCTCTGTAACATCCAAGTAACATACGTCCGCATAGTCCAGAATCGGAAAGAGCAGAGATTGTATACTTATATTAATAATAATAATAATTAAAGGGCAATTTATAAAGCGCCGACTAGAGAGCAGATTCTCTTAAAGGGCGCTCTGCTCCATTGATTAACATTTTTTCTGATTTGAAAATGTTTAGACAAAAACATATTTGCAAAGAAAACCGCTGAAAACTTACCAAGGGAAGGTGAACTACAAATTAATATTTGTATTGTATATCTTGCGAAAAGTGGTAGTAACACATTCGACTTAAGGCGTAGTGTAGTGTATGTGTGTGTACATATTCACATAGTTATTTTGACAAGACTAACCTTAAAGGGTTGTTTTCAGGGATATTATTTATATAGTAGTTAAGGCATTAACACTGTAGAGGTTTAAAGACATTGTTTTTTTTTAAGTCAAATACTATTTATTCTACTTTATGTCACGGTTTACCCCTGCCCGTTTCAATGTCGTCATATCATCATCAGGGGAGCACAAACAAGACCGAAGTATATTCGGACTTGTATCGACGTACACATTTCTAATGGTAAATAATGGGTTGGGAATTGTGGCTAGAGGGAGGCAGGAGACACCTTCAGTAAGCAATGGTGAGATCTTGGTAATGTATATATTTTTTGTCCCCTGTTTCCCTTTACCTACAATACCCAACCCCAATTTTAACTGTTAGAAGCGTGTATTTTATGTATGTCGGTACCAGTTTGAACATAATTCAGTCTTGTTTATACTTTCTTGATGATGAGGTGAAACCCTTGAAACCGGTAGGGCTATACCGTAATATAAAGTAGAATAAACCGTCTTTTTCTTCTTTTTCCTCTTGGTCTAGATCGTATGACCTGTTTTTGACGGTGGACTGTCCTGGGATGATGACGTTCAGCTGTGCTTCCACCTTTTCGGCGGCCTTCCTGGTAATCTCCTGCTGCTAGGGTTTTCAGTCTTAGCAATTTTCGCAAGTCTCGTATCCTCCATGCGGTCTAGATGATCCTTCCAGAAGCGCCTTCTGCTTCTTCCCCACCTCACCATGTCTTCAACACCACAAACAGACTTTATCGTCTCATTTCTGATCCGATCTCTAAGAGTTCTGCCTGCGTTGGAGCGTAGGGTTCTCATTTCCGCCATTCTGAGAAGGTTTTTTGTCCTGTTGGTATCGGCTCTCACTTCTATCCCACATATGTCATGATGAGGCGGACGCATGTCTTATATATCCTGACCTTACTTTCGGTTAGCATGTGTATAAACAGTGTTTGATAAGTTGTTTATAGTTAAGGCATTAATATTGTGGAGGTTTAAAGACATTGTAATTTATTTTGATCATACACTGTTTATTCCACTTTTTTGTGACGGTATAACCCTACCGGTTTCAAGGCTTTCACTTCATCTTCAGGGGAGCGCAAACAAGACTGAATGCTGTTCGAACTGGTACCGATATACACGCTTCAACGGTCGGGGACTGAGGGATGAGGGAGGCATGGGACAATGTCGACCAAGAGCGGAGAGATTTTTGGGAAATAACTGTTCAACAGATGTACTGGATCGGATCGGTGTACTGACTTAGAATTTTCTAGGGCCTCTAATCTGTCCAATTTATTTCCGTTACTACTGATATGTGAGAATTTGGCATCATCGATAGAAAAATTATGGTTTTCACGGTGACAATGATTAGCCATTTCAGAATAAATTTTCAGAATAAAGTTTCAGGATAAAGTTTAGGAAACATTTCAGAATAATGTTTCGGAAAGCATTCATGGTTTTGCTGGAATAGGAAACCTGATCACCATGGTAATCACGATTATAAGAATTAAGGAAACGACTTTAATGAAGTCTATTTATTTTACCGCCTACGTTACGGATAAAGGCATCCTCATTTATTATTTCATGAACGTTTGAATGAATTGAAATTAATCAGCTTAAAATAACGATTAATAATTCCTTTTAACAGTTCGTTTGTCTTAAACAAAAGACGTTTTAATTCAGTTAACAGGGTGATGAGGGGGAAGTTTTGACCTTTTACACTCAGGGTTATACTAGACTCCCTTTTACAGATTCCTTTGAGAAGGTTTAAACGCAAGTTAATACTTAAATCTTAATATCAAAAGAGACAAAAGGCGATGGAAGCATATAAGCAAACTTATCATCCCCCGGTGTTCAATTAGGGGTAGGCCAAGAGGGTAACTTAACACTCGCTGTTATTCTTCTTCTTCTTTATCTTATTTTAGACCTGTTGGCTTGTTATGGTCCTGCATCATTGTTTGCCTCTTGTGACGTCGACTGCCAGCTGTCTTTCCATCTTTTGGGAGGTTCGAGCACTTCGCCATAGAGGTCATTATTGCACATTATGCTAACACCCAAGTATTTAAATTTTGTTACTTGTTCAATAATAAATAATAATCATTTTAATAATAATATAATACACTCAATAATATTAAAACAATGTTAATCATTATTAAAAATAAATAATTATTAATATTAAAAATAATTCTTCATCTTATTTTAGGCCTGTTGGCCTGTTATGATCCTGCATCATTGTTTGCCTCTTGAAACGTCGACTGCCAGCTGTCCATCTTTTGGGAGGTCGTCCTGGAGGTCTGCTTGCTTGAGGGATACTGTCCCTGACCACTCTTACGGCTCATGGTTCCGCCATTCTGGATACTTGTTCGTTCCAGAACCTTCTTCTCTGTCGTCCCCATCTGACAATATCTTCAACTTCGTACGTCCTTCGGATTTCTGTGTTTCGTACTCTATCACGAAGGGGTTTGCCAGCGATATTCCTGAGTACCTTCATTTCGCTGGTTCGAAGGAGATTTTTGGTTCTGACAGTGTCGGCTCTGGACTCAACGCTGTATGTCATTATAGGGGGGAAACAGGTTTTGTATATCCTCACCTGATGCAGGTCTTGTATATCATATTTCTTTCTTGGATTATTCTTTATTATTCATGCACACTATTTTATCTTCATCAATATAGTACACATTTTCTTCTGTTTCTCATTATTCTTGATGACATATGAATCACACTAAGAAAGGCGCCTGTATTTCGACCCCGGGGGTTGCAGCTTTGATTTTTGTTGGTAGACATACTATATTTCTTGAAAAACATCGTTGGTCCATGAGTTGTTGCGTTAAAATGCAAATTTCTTAGTATTTGTACAGCATACACCAATTTGTATGTTGTTATTTTTTGTCGTATATTACAATAATATTGTTATTTTGTTTTTGTATTCTTATTTGCATTATAAAACTGCTTCTTAAACTTGGTTTCACAAAACAAACCTCTCCAAACGAATCATGTTAGTCATGTGCAGGATAAAAATATGCCACTCTCTGATAGGAACCTACATTAATAAAATCCATAAATAAGAAAGCCCTACATGCACATACATATGGAATGAATGAGGAAACCCTCGACTAAGTTTTTATTACGTGTTTTCTACGCACCGTATACAACCTTTACTTAATTGTAAATGCCCCCCGTCCGTTAAACATGTCTCACCTAGTCGCATTTAATTCTCCATTAATTTAAAGTCTCATACCTGAATTTGTCGTTTTAAACTATTAAGTATTTAGAATTTCATTAGTTCTTAGATATTCTCACACTGTGTCTTGTTCTACAAATTGTTATTGATAACAAATCATCCTCTTTATAGAATGAAATGCCTAATTAACTAATAACAATATAAAAATACTTATCTCACTTATATAAAGATTGTTTTTTTTTTTAAGTTTTTTTCAGTGATAAGAGCATTTATTTGACACATATATTAAGCTGGTTGACTTAAAAAAAGAATTCCTAGTTAGTTAGTCAGTAGATCTATGATATCTGAGCTATACTAAGGGGCTAGTTAGTCAATAAATCTATGATATCTGAGCTATACTAAGGGCTAGTTAGTCAGTAGATCTATGATATCTGAGCTATACTAAGGGGCTAGTTAGTCAGTAGATCTTATGATATCTGAGTTAACAACTCTCCTTAAGAGCACTCCTCGGAACTCGAACCCATTAATATTAAACAAATCACGTCTAACAGCTATTGCAGCATCCAAACGAATTGAGTAATCTCTTCCAGCCAACCAGAAAGATGTCTATGAAGCCTCTAGTGAAACCAGACTGAAAATATTTTTTTAAATGGGTTCCAATCATAGTATAAATAGGCCAAAACCCATAAGATGGTTGTCGTCAAAGAAATAATACGAGAATTGAATTTTGAATACACGAGAGCGAGAGAGGAATACTTGGATTCTCTCCGAAAGTAATTCGAAATTTGAATCTCGGTGGGTCCGTGATACTGAACGAATTTTAAGTACCTAGCTTACAATTTTTGAACCGGTGTAAAAGGGGACGATGAATAAATTATATTTATAAACAAATTTTACATTTATGAATATATATTTTCATAAATGTAGAATTTGTTTTACTTTCGTGAATATTTCACGGGCTGCAACTAGTTTGAATCAATTTTGCAGCCTCCAGGTAGAAAGACAGGTGTTTTATCAACCCTAAAGAGATTGCCACGTTACTTTAAATTAATCAGATTGTATCATATTTAAACAAAATGTAACAATATTCACTTTTCATATACATGTACTCGTATATACGTAAAAGTACGCTTTTCCCTGTCAATAATCCCCTTTGGAAATCGGTTTTGTTTAAAAAGGGTGGCTGATATTTTACCTGTAGAGGTAAGCCAACACCCTTAACTTGGTACTGTCCTAAAGGACCTGAAAATCTCAAAACAGGCTTCGAACAGTTATTTGAAGAACCAAATATTATATGGCAAAATGTGATGATTTGATACCCTGTATCTGCGATAAGAACAGTTCATGCTACCCTTGCTGCCGGTCCCTAAGAACTCGGTGTCTTACACCATAATATGCATTGATTTGTAGAATACCTAGAGCTGCTAATTGGCACAGTTATGGGCAAAAACAATTAAGCAACTTAAGTCATTAAATAAGTATGGCATGCAGCAATAAAATACTCTCAATTAATATTGAAAATACTAAATTAATGATTATCAGTAAGGGGAATCAACAACCTGACGCGTCGCAGAGAGTATGATATGAGATGCTGGCTTAATTATTTGTAAGATCATTCCGGGAAAATCAGAACCAAAATTGAGATGACACGGAAATGTTTCTTTAACGCTTCCCTTACGGTGCTAAAATTGAAACGCGCGCTCCGGTGTTGGGTAGTGAGTACGCGATCAAAAATTTGTGATTTTAAATCGGAAAAATAAGAATATTCATAGATAATCCCCTTAATTAATTATAATTGAAGTTAAAAATTATAATAATTGAGATTTATTTGCTGAAAACATTAAAAAACCATCTGGCAACGCTCACCGAACGGGCGTACGTCTAATCTATTAGCAAGCCCAGAAGCAACTGCGGCGCGGAGCGGTATAGTGGCTTACTCCAGCGTGGCTTACGCTTGCGACGATTGAGACAATTGAGCTCCTCGCAATTCAGTGGAGTATGCAAGAGTGAGATGCGAATATAGTGTCGCGCTTCCCGCATACTCTTCACCTATCGTCAAGACACAAGGTCGAGGCACTCACAGCGTTTAAATGCGAATTTGTTTCCGATCTTCACAAAATACCCACGATATAGTCGATAAACTCTGTTAATTATTAATATTAGGTCCTTACATATGAAATTGGCGTTTTGTTTGAGAGGAACATAAAGTTGATTTTTTTTTAATATAATATATTTATTTAATCAAAGTATGTACCATTGCTATCTATGCACTTTTGCCATCTCATAGGTAGTTCATCGATCCCTTTACTAAAAAAACCATTCGGACGGGAATCAATAAAATCTTTGAAGTCGGTTTGGACTGCCCCATCGGAGTTGAATTTTTTCCCTTGCAAGCAGTTATCCAAATTTCGAAAAAAATAGTAATCTGTTGGGGCAAGGTCCGGAGAGTACGGTGAATGTCTTAGACATTCCAATTGAAGCTCTTCTAATTTGGTAGCCGTCGTTTGTGCAGTGTGTGGTCTAGCGTTATCATGAAGCAGCAGTGGCCTAGAGCGATTAACCAGCCTCGGTTGTTTAGCAGCTAGCTTTTCCATCATGGTTTGCAGTTGCTGACAATAGACATCTGCCGTAATCGTCTGGCCAGATTTAAGAAAGCTGTAGTGAACGACACCAGCACTAGTCCACCAAACGCTCACAAGTAACTTTTTTGGAGTCAATTTTCGCTTGGGGCATGGTTTGGCTGGTTCGGCAGGGTTCAGCCATTGCGATGAGCGCTTCCGATTATCATACAGGATTCACTTTTCATCACAGGTAATGATTCGATTAAAAATCCCTTCATTATTGTGCCGGTTGAGTAATGCAACGCAGCAGTCAACGCGCGTTTGTTGATTTGCTTCACTCAATTCGTGAGGTACCCACCTTTCAAGCTTTTTCACCTTCCCAATTTGCTTCAAGTGGATTAAAACAGTTTTATCACTAACACCGCAGCCTGCAGCTAACTCGGACGTGGTTTGCGATGGATCCGCTTCCACAATAGCCTTCAATTCTTCATTATCAACTTTGGTCTCCGGCCGTCCACGGGGCTTTTTCTGCAGGTCGAAATTTCCAGAACGAAAACGTTGGAACCAAAAACGCACTGTGTTTTCTTTTGCGGCACCGTCGCCATACACATCATTAATCCTTCGAGCCGTTTCTGCAGCACTGGTGCCACGGTGGAACTCGTACTCGTAAATAACGCGATATTTCAAGTTTTCCATTTTGTAAACTGAGTGACGCAAAGAAAAACAACAATTGAGGAAAAAACAAATGAATTATAATTTTCGAAACACAAATACTTGAGTAAATAGCTGTATAAATTTTAATTTGGAATTCCTAACCAAAGAGAAGATATTTGAGATCAAAGTTGCCAGTACGGCAAAACGCCAATTTCATATGTAAGGACCTAATATTATTTTTTAAATCAATGCGTAAATATATTATGGAGGAATACCTAAAATCTTAACCTTGTATTTATTATATTTATAGAGATATTGATGGTTATTAGAAGCAACATGTAGAAGATACCCAACACAGGGAAGGAAAGGTTAAAATAAAAATAAAACATTCTGTAATAGAGATTTCAACCCTTAAATTAAGAATATGCACTGTACGATGTAACTTGTTTTCAGTACTTTTTTTAGTGTGAATATTTGGACACTCGCCTAAGTAACCACAAAATGAATAGAAGCATTAGAAATATGGTGCAACAAGATAATGTTAAATAATTCCTTTGTTGAGAAAGTGTGCTATTAAGAGGTTCTTAGACGTACGAAAAAGGACAAAAAAGTACTTGCAGGCATTTAAAGGAGAAGATTGAAATACTTTGAACCATTTATGAGACGAAATACTTATGAAATCATCCATGTTACGAGAATATAACAGGGGAATATACAAGATAAATGAAGTTTAACCCTTCCTGTCCTGTGATGTGTAACTAGTACACATTGTTTCTAAAAGTTTAATATCTCTATAAATATAATAAATACTGGGTTCAGATTTTAGGTATTCCTCCGTAATACATTTACGCATTGAATGAAAAAAATAATATTGATAATAATTAGCACTTATCGGCCACATCATAGATATTTTGTGAAAATCGGAAATAAATTCACCAATACAATTAAACGTGTGCCAGTGTGTGAAGTAGGTATATTCATTCTAAAATACCACCATGGGTGAGGAAGCGAAGTTATTCACGTCTCACTCTCACTTTATTTTGGTATATGGGAACGCAAGAAATAGAATCTCAGTTCGCTCGCTTCTCTTGCTTCAGTAGCTCGCGGGCATTCGTTTGAGGTTGTCTCTTCACCCGTTTTGTGAACGTAGGCCGATGCTTCTTTTCATGTTTTTAGCCATTAAATTTCAATTATTACCACTTTTGACTTCAAATTTAATTAATTTAAGCGATTGGCTATGAATATTCTTATTTTTCGGATTTTAAATCGCTCATTTTTACATGTGTACTGATGTGTATTGAATACACAACACCGGAACGGGCGGATTCTTTAAGCACAGGAAGGTAAAGGTTAAGAAGATGAAGAAACTTCTGGTAGAAAAACTCAAGAGAGTGATTTCACAGTAACACGAAGACATTGTTCAGAGCAGTTGCAGATAAAATTATACAATAATAGCCACGCGAATAAATAACGTCAAGACAAAGAAGACACTATAAGAAAAATAATCAGTTATTTTTTGTATAGCACCCTTCAAGATTGGTACTTCAGATTTATTGAAGAGTTTGACTGGGAGACAATATTATCTTTGGCCCCAGTAATTAGGCCTTCGGATTTAGAACCTCTGGAGTATACACGGAACTTGTGTAACTCTATCATTACATCTGATAGTAACACTACTATATATGAAGAAGTAACAACACTCGTAGGCAAATAGTGCTTTTGTACCAGACTTAATTTTTTTAATGTCATCGAAAACAAAAAGAGGATATACAAGACCTGCATCAGGTGAGGATATACAAGACCTTTGTCCGCCCCATAATGACATACAGCATAGAGTCCAGAGCCGCTCAGGAGTATCGCTGGCAAAACCCTTCGTTATAGAGTACGAAACACAGAAATCCGAAGGACTTGCGAAGTTGAAGATATTGTCAGATGGGGACGACAGAGAAGAAGGTTCTGGAATGAACATGTATCCAGAACGGCGGAACCAAGAGCCGTAAGAATGGCCAGGGACAGTATCCCTCAAGCAAGCAGACCGACAGCTGGCAGTCGACGTCGCAAGAGGCAAACAATCATGCAGGACCACAACAGGCCAACAGGCCTAAAATAAAATGAAGAAGAAGAAAACAGAAACCCAAAATACCTTGTGAGGCCTGCTTCTTACCGATTTGAACACGGTGTGCCTCATTGGTATTCAATACAGTCGGCCATTAGTCAACATGACGACAAATCTCAGAAACACTTTAAACTGGGAAAGTGGCAAACAGCTAGGAAAATCTTTAGACATATAAAATCTTCGTTTTTTCGCTTATGTACATTTTTTTTTACAAAGCCTCTTTCACGAGTCTACGAAATTAAGTACGCATCACCCTGTACACAAAAAAATACCTTTCACTGCGCGCGTTGTACAAATTTTCTAAAAAGGTATGTATAATTTACATAAAGAGTTACCCCAAAAATTTCCCCCTTAAGCGATAAAGCAATAATAAAAAAAAAACACCATCCCTTTTCCTAAGATTTCCAACTTTTTCCACCTTGCGTTTGTCGCAAGCTTTTCCAGTTTGGGGGTAGTTTTTTTTATATAAAGCTTCTCAATACAACAACGGGGGGTAAAGTAATGGGGGTTATCTGTTTTTGTCCTGGGCTTTGAAGACCCTTTGAATGGAGCTGATAGTCTGTATCTGCTGAAGTTTTAAGTTCCGGTATTTTCAGTAGAAAATAATCCAATTCACGCTTGAAATAAAGTTTTTAAACTTTAGTTTAAATAAACAACTTCCACTTAAATTGGTGGATTCTGTAATAGAAAATGTAATTTATATGCATTTTTTTTTGCGCCATGAAATGATCAAAGACTTCAATAACCCTATATATAATTATTTTTTGGCACTTTCATGCCAATTAATCTTGCAGGTTTTTTTGTTTTAAAACAATTTAGATCATCCAATAAACTTATGTTTTGTAATAATTTAAATGTATGAAAAACGCCAAATATTTGCTACAGAAATGTGTCCACTAAGAGTGAGAATATAGGGTGACAATGTATGGCAGAATACGGAATGAAGTAATAAGGTTTTATACTGGAATTTCGTGTGAAAGGTCACCGCTTTGAAGCCCGCGCTGTGCTTCTCCCCTCGAATAATACATGCATATTTTTCATCTAATATTCGGGGGTATAATAACGATAAGTGTGACTTTGGTCATATATATTCTTAAAAAAGAAGAGTGCAAAACAGCCCGATGTTTTCCGATTGTTTCACTTCAGTATGCCATCGAATCCATTGGTGTGGCCGGTTAGTTTGCTGGTGTGCAACAACTCACTTACTTAAAACAAATTCCAAGGCACAGTTTCACTTTTCAACTGAATCGACATTAAATGGCGAAAATCTCCTCGACAACGAGGCCCAGCAACGATGTATAACGATGGTAACAAAAAAATAAGATTAATCTGAATATAAGAAAGATTGAAAACAACTGGTTTCAGTGAACTATTTACATGACTAGCTTAAAGCTTTTTTCAGTTTCTTTCAGGTTTTCAGTATCTGAAAAATTATCTCTAACATACGCTCGAGTACAGGGGGTCTATAGTTTTGCATATATATACAGTCAATTTTAGATCGCAGGCTGGCTTAAAGGCTTCGATTTCTCTTCCCTCGTCTCCAGATATTATCTTTTGAATTTCTCAATTTTAAAATGCACCATCACCCACACAATGAAATATTTTGAACTCAAGCGAGAAATTTGGATTATAAAGGAATTCATTTTACAGTGTAACAGTTTTTTTTTCCAAGAGGGTGGAATGGTGTGTAAGTAAGTAAAGGAGATTACTTAGATATTTTCAAGAAAATATAATATGTAAAAATTGTGTAAGTATGGAGCTTTTTCTTTTACAATTTCTAAAGCCTGTTGAAGAAAGTAACTTAATATCAACTGTTTGAAAAGGTACTGCGTGCAATTTGGTACTGTTTAAAGAATAAAAATTTTAATTTAAGTATGAAATAGATTTAAATTAACATCATATTGAAAATAAAAAAAACTGTAACAGATATTTAAAGAAAAATCATAACTGGTTCTGAGGCATGGAACGGCCTGCCTCTAAGTGCAAGAGATATTGGTGGCGTGTGAAGCTTACAGAAGCACATAAAGATAACCCTTTGAGTTTTTGTCAAACTTTATGATTATATACGAACACTAATATGAGAAAACTTTACTCCACCTAAAGTCGAAAGTTTAAGTATCACATATCGGTAGACCTACAAAGGGTTATTTGTAGTTCGACGTCTCTTGCGAAGTTTTCTGCTGTTTTGTTACTAAATATATGAATATATTACATGTATATGATTTTTAAGTATATACAGATGCAGGGAATTTCCTAATCCAATGGCTGCAGTCGAAGTCTTCCTAAACACGCTTTTTTTAAATAATTTTTTAATAATTTTGTCTATCGATAATAGTCGGATTTCATCTCGAATTAGACATTCACCCTAAATCACTTTGTTCCATCTTCTGTCATACATTTTCCCCAATGTATTCTTCTAAGTGTAAACATTTCTTTGACAACTTTTAGTCTTCACTGAATCAATGTCATGCGGTAAGAAATTTGAATCTCAGACCATCCATAAAAGCTGTTTGGTCCGTGACCTGCAGGACCGGTAGGATATCCGGTTTCCGATTTATTCGGATTTCCGCTTCCACTTCTTGTCAGATGATTATAAAGCCTTGTTAGATATTGTCTTTCAGCGTTGATTTATCACTTGGAAGGCTTGATAGAGAACGCTTGACTGAGATATATTGGTTGTAAAAATGTTGGAACGTTACGATAGCATTATTTATTAATGTACAAGAAATTGAATGCAGGAACAAATATATCTATCTGAGCTTTGAATTTGACTGAGACAAAAACATGGGTTTTAATCTTTGTGAGGGTATGTATGTATTTCAAATGTTATATTTTTATGTTCAAATAAGGAATGCAAAGGAAAAAAACAAACACTGCCAAGACAGTACTCCTGGGTTTCTGATAGGAATTTGTCTAGCCTTTTTGACTGCCTATTGGGCAGTTGGTTCCTCGCCTACTCCGAGTATTTTTTATATATTTGAGTAATAAAACAGATCCGTCGTGTAATTGAAAGTAAATATGTCATTTCTACAAGAAGAGGTCCACCAGGTGGCCACAGAAGGAGTAGATGAGAGGTTTTCTTAGAAAAAATATGAAACAGATGAAGTCTGTGGGTCTAGAAATAGTCCAAGCAACTAGTATACTCGTATCTTCAACTCAGTTAAAATTGGCGTCGATATTTTCGTCCTACTCGTCACAAAGGCACTATACTATTTCCGATCAGAATTTTGCCACCCGAGCAGCACTGGGTAGCACTGAGTGTTAAAGGTAAAACGCTTGGCAGATATACATAGGTTGAAAAAATGTTGAAAAGTTACAATGTATTATTTATTCAAGTATTAGAAATTTGACGCAGGATCAAAAATGTTTATCAGAGCTGTGAATTCGAATAAGGCAAGAACATGAATTTTTAATATGTGTTGAGATTCGTACGCATTTTTCTGTGCTAACCCCAAAAGGAAAATGAAATGACGGTAACAAACTTAATTTTAATATGTCGAAATTCAAACTGGGGTTTTTTTAAAGTGAAACTTCTATAGGCGCGGTAGGGCAAATTGGCCTGAACGTCACGAAAATTGAAACAGTGTATTATATTATTATTATTAAGTGTATTATATTATTATTAAAATTATCATTTATTTTTAAAATTATTATTATTTATTGTTAAAAATAAAAAAAATTATATTTATTTTTACATATTATTTTTATATTAATATATTTAATAATTATTGATTTAATTTATTTAATATATAATAATAATATTATTTATATGTTATTATAATGTTAATTACTATATTATTATATTATAATTAATTAATAATATAATATAATAATATTATTTATCATATATTATTAATAATATAATAAAAATAATATTATAATAAATTAAAAATAAATTTAATAATATTATAAATATATTTATATATTTAATATTTAAAAATATAAATTTAATATTTTCAAGCGTATTATATAATTCTTAAAATTATTATTTATTAAAAATAAAAAAAAATGATATTTATTGTTACATATTATTTTTATATAAATATATTTAATAATTATTAATTTTATTTTATTTAATATTTAAAATATAATTATAATAATATTTATATGTTATTATTATATAATGTTAATTTTTATATTATTATATTATAATTAATTAATAATATAATATAATAATATTATTAATCATATATTATTAATAATATAATAAAAATAATATAATAATAAATAAATAATTAATTTAATAATTACATAAATATATTTATATATTTAATATTTAGAAATATTAATTTAATAATATTAAGCGTATTATATTATTAATAAAATTATTATTTAAAATAAAAAAATGTATCTTTTTTTTATTTAATTAAGAGAGATTTTCTTGAATAAAAAGCCACGTAACCATTTCCTAATCCTAAAAAAAATCGTTAGCAAATGGAAAAAAAGCAATGCATAAAATCAACTTTTTCTAAGAGCTAAGAAGTTTCACTTCTACCGCGCGAGAGTCGCACGCATCTGTTTTTTTTTATAAACTATTGCTTTGGACTCATTATATAGATATTAGAATGCATCAAAGACTTGGTTGGGCATTTATTTTACAAAATACTTTTATTTGGTCGTCATGTGGAGAAGAAGTGTCAGTCTGCTTAGAGAGTATTGGAATTTGTGATCTTAGTTATAAATGGAAAAAGAGGCTTTCAAATATTTTATAGTGCGCTGATACGTAACAAGTAAGAATCCGAAGCATTGGTGTAGAGCCCGCGGGGGAATTCGTTCCTTTCAAATAGAGGAGAAGGTCCAATATAAATTTTTGAGATATCTTGACTTATATAAGTGCTGTTTCTTCCCGTGGCTCTATTATATAAAATTTCTTCTAAGTTTATTGGAATACTACCTTCTTAACAAGATAAAGGATGTGAGGGTCTTTTATTATAGCTTAAGGCTGCAACGGGAACTAGTTTTAATCCAACTATGTTGGAATATATATTGTCATGTTCCTGAAAACTATTCTGGGCACAAAAATATTGACCGTTTTAGACTGGTTATAAGCGAAACAAACTAACCAACTGTTCTTTCAATGTTTCGCAGGCTGTTCCTTTTGAATAGAGCCTCAAATGTTGACATCTTTAACATTTCAGGGAATATTCTTAATAAGAGCATTTTCAGTTTTTTTTTTTAAGAAAAGGAGTTAATGAGTTTGACTTAAGTTGGTAGTCTACTCTAGAGACGTGAATTTCAGGAGTTTTTTTCAGACTAAATAAAAAAAAAATATAAAATATTTTTTTACGGTTTGTTAATTTATGATTTGAGAATGTACAAAAAATATAAAAAAAATATTGAAAATTCTATCGTTATCTTGTAAAAAAAAAAGGGTTGAGCTGGTCGACATGATTGTAGCCCTTTCGTAAATTTAAAACAAAAATTATACACAGTTTCTTTATTAAAAATAATATCGTTATAGTTGGTACCAAAAAAAACCGTTAAATAGTGGCTGTCTGAATATTTTATTTTATATTTTTACCCTTTTTTATTAATTTTTAAAAAGGGTAAAAAAATACTTTTGAATTTTCCAAGGTAATTACGATATAAAATCATTTATTAAAGTTCCATACCAAATTTGAAGGCAATCGGTTTGGTAAAACTTGAGATTTTATGTCGACCAGGTCGAAAAAAGTAGTTTCGAGAAAAACGCGTTTAAAGTTTTGAGATTATTGTCAGTCATTCCGGTGCGGCGTAATTGCTGCCTCCTTTATAGCTATAACTTCGTAAATATTGAGAATTTTAAAATTTCCTTTTGAGCACATGTTCTTAAAGGTCTACACTTAAAGAATATGCAAAAAATCGATTTTTTCAATTTTCTAGAGTGGAATATGTTTTAAGATTTATTTCTCAGTACTGTTTATATGCCTCTTTTAGTTTTGTGTGTAAAAAAGTTTAACCCGTAAATGTTAGATTTATGAAGCAAATAATTTTAAGGGAAATTGTTTGTTTCATAAATCATAATATAATATATTATTTCAAAATTTCATAATATATTATTTTCATAAGGAAATCTTTCTAACCATCCAAAAATATGTTTAAAAAAACCTTTTTAAATAAGACCGGTTGATATTTAGAACAAAAAAATTGGAACACTTCCATTTTTTTTGTTCTAAATATCAGTGTATTGGAACAATATTGGAACACTTCCATTTTTTTGTTCTAAATATCAGTGTATTGGAACCATATTGGAACACATTCAATTTTTTTGTTCTAAATATCAGTGTTTTGGAACAATATTGGAACACTTTCAATTTTTTTGTTCTAAATATCAGTGTATTGGAACAATATTGGAACACTTCCAATTTTTTTGTTCTAAATATCAGTGTATTGGAACACTTCCATTTTTTTTGTTCTAAATATCAATGTATTGGAACACTTCCATTTTTTTTGTTCTAAATATCAATGTATTGGAACAATATTGGAACACATCCAATTTTTTGTTCTAAATATCAGTGTATTGGAACCATATTGGAACACATTCAATTTTTTTGTTCTAAATATCAGTGTATTGGAACAATATTGGAACACTTCCAATTTTTTTGTTCTAAATATCAGTGTATTGGAACACTTCCAATTTTTTTGTTCTAAATATCAATGTATTGGAACAATATTGGAACACATCCAATTTTTTTGTTCTAAATATCAGTGTATTGGAACACTTCCAATTTTTTTGCTCTAAATATCAGTGTATTGGAACAATATTGGAACACTTCCATTTTTTTTGTTCTAACTATCAGTGTATTGGAACACTTCCAATTTTTTTGTTCTAAATATCAGTGTATTGGAAAATATTGGAACACTTCCATTTTTTTTTGTTCTAAAAATCAGTGTATTGGAACAACATTGGAAGTGTATTGGAACAACATAGAACACTTCTAATTTTTTTCTTCTAAATATCAATATTTGTAAATTTGACGAGATTACTCGTTTTCACGTGGCAAAAACAAAAAGAATAAAATCAAACAAAAATCAAATTTTCTACTCACTCCAATAGAAATATGACATAATAGTTCAGCTTAATATGGCTTAAGTTGAATATTTACTACCAACAGATTTTTGTTTAATTTACCATATAAACTGCACGAGGCAGATATCACAATAGTGACATTAATTATATTACCCCCAGCCACCCTACTTTTAGACAGGTTTAAACTGGGTTTAATTTATCGCCAGCTTTGAATCGCTATATATAGTTAACCCCCAGCGTGGCAAAGCAACATACTGATGGGCGTAATCCACCCTTACATACTCGTGTGTGTTTAGATTGTTAACTGCTGCCAAAGGGGAGTTTCTTTGTATTCTTACCGCGGCTTATTGTTTGGCTTAAATTACAATTCGTTAGATTTCTTAGTTATATGTGAATTTATATTTCTTTTAAGCTTATAAATTACTCAGACGTTTGTTAATAATTAGAATTGTTAATAACAACTATCGATTTGCTGAATATTTGGGGCATAGGGATAAAACTGCAGGGCACAGTGTCAGATGTATTTAGACTAAAATTAATTTATTTTCTCAGATATATGTAAATTTTTGTTCTTTCTTAGCAGGTAAATTGTTCAAATATTTATCAATAAATGGATTTGTTAATAACAACGATATATTCGCTAAAAGTTTGCAAAACGAGAGTAGAACTGGGCAAGGCTCATTGCCGAATATCTTTAGACTACAAGTCGTTTGATTTCTCAGTTAAACATATGTGAATTTATTGCCTTTCTTAGCTGGCAAATTACTGAGTAATTTGTTAGTAAATGGATTTGTTTTTAACAATCAGTTTGCTGCATGTTTTTTACACGAGGGTAGAACTGGGTAGAGCACATTATCAAATATACTTTGACTGCAATTCGTTGGATTTCTCAGTAATATGTATGTGAATTAATGTACTTTCTACGCTAGTGAATTGCTCAGATATTTGTGAATTACTGTTATATTTGTTAATATCTACTCAGACAAAAAGAGCACGAGATGTTTGAGAGGGTGTATAGATGTGGATCTGGTGAATTATGTATGTTGATATAGGAAATTCTGACGTTCTGTCCTTTCTGCCTTTCCCAACAGGGAATTGAATTTCACAACTTATCAAGTAGATGAGAGTTTGTGATAGCGATTGAACTTGCTCCATACAAACTGAGTCTTTACTTGTTATAACTTGTTTTTGTTTTGTTTGTCATAAATTATGTATTCATAGGGAATTGAGTTTCACAACTTATCAAGTTGATCAGAGTTTGTGATAGAGATTGAACTTGCTCCATACAAACTGAGTCTTCACCTTTTATTACTTGGTTTTGTTTTGTTTGTCATAAATTATGTATTCATAGGGAATTGAGTTTCACAACTTATCAAGTTGATGAGAGTTTGTCATAGAGATTGAACTTACTCCATACAAACTGAGTCTTCAACTTTTATTACTTGTTTTTGTTTTGTTTGTCATAAATTATGTATTCATAGGGAATTGAATTTCACAACTTATCAAGTTGATGAGAGTTTGTGATAGAGATTGAACTTGCTCCATACAAACTGAGTTTTTACCTTTTATTACTTGTTTTTGTTTTGTTTGTCATAAATTATGTATTCATAGGGAATTGAGTTTCACAACTTATCAAATTGATGAGAGTTTGTGAAAGAGATTGAACTTGATCCATATAAACTGAGTGTTCACCCTTTATTACTTGTTTTAGTTTTGTTTGCCATAAATTATGTATTCATATAAACACTTATCATGTTAATAATTAAATGATGTATTCATATAAACACTTATCATATTAATAATTAAATTATGTATTCATATAAACACTTGTAATGTTAATAAACAAATTATGTATTCATGTAAACACTTGTCATGTTAATATACAAATTGTGTATTCATATAAACAACTGTCATATTAATAAACAAATTATATATTCATATAAACTATTGTCATGTAAATAAACAAATACAAATAAAATAGTAGGTATTCCTACAAAAGGCTTAGTCGCCCAGCTTAAAATGTAAGCACGATTTACAGAATTTCAGGACACTGAAATTCCACGAATTTTGCAATCATGTAAACGTTCCACATTCGTAGAATCCGTAATTTATTTTTGAATCAGATTTCATAAAATTGTTGATTGATTCTTAGAAAAAATCATAGGTATAATTGGACAGGGGTGCGTTCTATCGCCATTACTATTTAACATATATTCTAAGTCTATTTTGAAATGGTTTCGTACTGTATTGTTGTTGGCCCTCGTAGCTGAAGATCCCATCGCTATTCCAAAGTCAAATCAGTTGGAAAGCGAAGTTTTTTACATAAATGTGCCGTTGCTTACTAGCAAACTCACCAACCACCCTAAAGTACTGGACCCAATGGCAAACCGAAGTAAGATAATCAAAGCACACCAGCATATTTTTTAATTTTTTTAATGAGTAGATATGACCGACTTTAAAGGTCCAGTACAGTGGAAAAGCTGGTGAGTTAACTGATGTGTGACGGTTCGTTTATTTAAAACTAACTCCACAACACAGCTTCGCTTTTTAACTGCATTGATCTTGGAATGACGTGAAGATCTTCGATCTAATGACTGGTAGTTTCAATTCTTGATAATCAAACTAAGAATATAATCAAGTTCTGAAAATACATATTAACATAATATAATTCATGATTATTTCCAAAAACAACATAAGAAACATAATGCTTGTACTTTTATACTTGGAAAGGAAAAGGTTGTACTGTCAAACAGTAAAAATATCCGGGCTGTTATCTTAACCGAAATTGGGATTTTAGGCTAAAAATAAAAATATCGAAAGATCGAGAATGTGATGCATTTGTGAAGACTAAAAAATTATGTGACCAATCAAATCCAAGCTTACATTGATAGGAATATAACATTTCTAAGTGCACATATTTTTTATTTCATTTTAATTCTTAAAAGACATATTGGTACCCTATAAACTTGTTTAAGAAAGTTTGTTCTTTATTTAAAATATTAACAAAATTATCTTTAAATTTAAAAAGATTAAAGAACTAGCGAAAACTCTCCACCAATTTTACAATTCGATTCTTGAAACTACAACAATACCAGATGAATGCAGGGCCAGTATAACGATTCCTATCTTCAAAAAAGGACAAAAATCTGATCCTGGTAACTATAGAGGAATATCTCTTTTAAGCGCAGTTCTCAAGCTCTTCACCAACATCCTAAGAGTAAAATTAGAACAACAAATTGAAAATAGAGATGTACAACAAGGATTCCGTAGAAACAGATCTACTACAGATGCTATATTCATACTGCGGGAAATTAAAGAAAAGTCTTTGGAATACAACAAGACTGCTTACCTTGTTTTTATCGATCTGACCAAGACCTTTGATGGAATCCAACTAGAATATGTAATAAGCATTTTGCTCGAAAGGAACGTATCACCCTCCACCACCAAAACTATTAGAGACACCTAAATAGCTCCACAAGAATTCGTGTAGACGGAGAACTCTCTAATGACGTTCCAACACCAACTGGAGTAAGACAAGGAGATGGTTTAAGCCCGTTTTATTTAACTTGGTTATAGATAAAATTATAGAAGAAGTTGCCGACTTTAACCTGGGATATCAGGTGGGGGACAATATTCTAAACATAATATGCTATGCTGATGACGCCACGATCATAGCCGAATCAGAAGGAGACCTGCAACAAATGCTACATTGATTCCACACTGCTTTTAAAAAACACAACATGTCTATCTTCATCAGCAAGATTAAATAAATGACTCTAGCTAGAGAGCAAGTTGGATGCAGTGTGGCACTCGACGACACACCGATTGAACAAGTAACGAAATTTCAATACTTGGGTGCTAGCATAATGTGCAATAATGACCTCTATGGCGAAATGCTTCGACAATCACAAAAGGCCGCAGCTATTTCCGGATGTTTAAAGAACACTATCTGGAAAAACAAGCATATGAACATCCAAAGCAAGGTGAGGATATACAAGACCTGTGTCCGCCCCATAATGACATACAGCATAGAGTCCAGAGCCGACACTGTCAGAACCAAAAATCTCCTTCAAACCAGCGAAATGAAGGTACTCAGGAGTATCGCTGGCAAAACCCTTCGTAATAGAGTACGTAACACGGAAATCCGAAGGACGGGTGAAGTTGAAGATATTGTCAGATGGAGACGACAGAGAAGAAGGTTCTGGAACGAACACGTATCCAGAATGGCGGAACCAAGAGCCGTAAGAATGGCCAGGGACAGTATCCCCCAAGCAAGCAGACCTCCACGACGACCTCCCAAAAGATGTAAATACAGCTGGTAGTCGACGTCACAAGAGGCAAACAATAATGCAGGACCATAACAGACCAACAGGTCTAAAATAAGATGAAGAAGAAGAAATAAAAAAAAAAAAAGTTTATAATAAAACCAAATAAAAAGACACACAAACACTACAAAATATTTAAAAAATGTACAAAAGTTGGTAATTGAAGCCAACTAATTTGTTGTACAAAGACACAGATTGAGAATAATACACGGGGTGACAATGTATGATAGAACACGGAATTAAGTGATGAGAGATGAATGTGAACATAAGAAGGTTTTGATTTTGCAAAACAGTTTGCATCTCGTGCTACAAGTGAGCCCATGTGTTTTATATGTCTCAAGATTTATCTATAAAATTCTCGAAAAATCCAATTATTCTTGTTCCATGTAAGCGTTGTTCCATTAATAACAAATCTAAGCACTTTACCACTATAAAATATGTGTTCCATAATTACGTAAGTCTACTTGGTGAAGTTTGGTAATATTTAGTGATATACGAGGCATATCCAGAAAGTAAGTGTACTGAATTTTTGTAGGTTACAATTTTTTTTATTAAAAAAAAAAATTACGTGGTTACCGTAGTACATATGTAAGCTATTTTTCGACATAGTCGCCATTCCTCTCAATGCAGGTGGTGAAGCGGGGTATCAACTTTTTGATGCCTTCCTCGAAGTAGTTTCCCGCCAACCCCTCCGTCCACTTCTCCCACTCCTCCTGTACCTCCTCGTCGGTTGAAAACCTTTTTCCACCCATGTGCAGCTTCAGGGAAGTAAAGAGATAGTAATCTGAAGGTGCTAGGTCAGGAGAATGCGCGGGATGGTTCAGGACATCCCATTTAAACGAGGCGAGCAGATCTTTCGTGGCGTTGGCCGTGTGTGGTTAGACTCCCTTTGTCAGCATGCCTCTCCTCTTGTTCTGAATCGCCCTCCGCAATTTTTTTAGGGTCTTACAGTATCTTGCAAAGTTGATGGTCTCCCCTTGAGTCATATATTCAATTAAAATTATGCCTTGACAGTCCCAAAACACGGATGCCATGAGTTTCTTGGCTGAAATTGTGGTTTTGAACTTTTTGTCGGAGGGTGAAGAGGTGTGACGCCATTGTTGAGACTGCCTTTTGGTTTCAGGCGTGTAGTGTGCAACCCAAGTTTCATCTCCAGTAACTCCATGGAGTTTGCAGCGCCTCAAAAACTCTTGCCCGGCCTCCACTCGATTCAACTTGGCGGGAGAGTGGATTGACATTTTTCACGAAACGTGTTGTCGCGTCGACACTTCTCAACGTACTGACCTCGAACCGGTCTCGTTGCGGAGTAGAAGGGTCAGGCTATACGGAAGTGTAGCCAACATGTCGAAAATAAAATCCATCCGGTCGTGAGAGCCTCAGTACACTTACTTTCTGGATACGCCTCGTACATATATTTATTGAATTTAAATATACATATTAATATTAAATAATTTTAAACAAGGACTGCGTAATTTATTATTACTACTGCTTTTTGTATCTCCTGTACATGTTAGTTGTATAACACTCATATGTGTACTTGTATAACAATCATATGTGCATTTGTACATAAAAAACACTGTTGTGTCGTAAATTAAATAAATAAAACTGATGTGTTAAGTAAGATGAAGACGCTGAGAGTACGCTGAGATGGTTAGGGCATGTAGAACGAATGAAAGAAGAAAGGCTAACAAAAACAAATATATAGTGCAAATGTAAGTGGAAGGCGCGTGAAAGGAAGACCAATGTAAATATTGTTGGATCAAGTGAATATTGTTTTGAAAGAATGAAACGTTGAAAGTCAAAGAAATTGTAAAAGTTGTATGAGTAGGTGTATGAATGTAACTTGTTTTATTTACTTTTATCCGGTTAGTTGGAAGATATTGCCGCCTCGCAATAAGTCAATCAGATTGTATTTGCAATGAAAGTGTTAAATAAATAAATAAATTTGAATGTAGAGAACGTTAAAGATGTATGATTTGAAAATATGGCAATCTGTCTTCTTTGCTTACCCCATCAGGTAAAAAGCGTGATGATATATGTATGCGCAACGCATGTATGTATGCATAAGTAAGTAAGTAAATGAGTCAAAATGATAACAAAAATTTAACAATATACACAGTTGATCTCATGATACTGGGCCGTCCCTAGTCAGCTGCCCGTACCTCAGCATAGCAATTTGACATTAATGCGAAAAGAATAGTATTTTAAAAATTCAATATTTCATCAACTCTACAATCAGTCAACTATTAAAAATCGACAGACTGCAGAAAAATATATCGGCAATCTCTTCAAATTGACATCCCAAAAGATGCACTATACAGAACCTATTAAACTCTTTTCAGCGCTTTTCAGCATTCCCTTTTCATATCCATAGATCAAATGTGTTAGTAAAATATGTTATCAGTGAATGAAGAAATGATGTGTAAAATAAACAGATAAGAATAAACTACCCTTAAAGCCCCTTGACCTTCGGAGCCGTGTAATAAGTTGAAGAAAGCCTTGCCTTTCAGCATGGCTCTAGAAAAAGGTACTTCTAACAAAAAAGGACACGTGTTACTTAACCTTCCTTACCCCATACGATGAATGAAAACTGCTCTCTTCAATTCCACCTCATATATTCACAATTCGAGTTGAAATAAATTTAGTTTCTGGGTGCAAAAAGGTTAGGACACGATCCTCGCTTTGACAATTTTCCGAGTGACTGGACACCCTAGGTAAACTAACACGTTCTGTAACTCTCCTTTGGCCGCATGAACTTTCAAACTATCCTGAACTTGGAGGATATAAACAAAGACAAACAATTGTGTACTCAAAAGGGTAAATAAACAATGAGTGGAGCTTACTGCAGGAGCTTGTGGTAACCCTGAGGTGAGTTTTAACACCTCGTATACCTTTAAGCTGGATGAGATGTGGTGTGATAGTGGCCACCTGAAATACGGAAGTGAAATCTAGATGTTCAAAATGTATTCGTATGATCTTTACATTGAAAATACTATATGATATACAGAAGTCTCAAAAAAATACACACAAATTTCACATGAATGAAAATTTAGCATTAATTCAGCTACGAGTATATTTAACATTGAAACTTAAAGAAGATAAACGTATTTCTTTTTTTCATTTGTCGCAAATGCTCTAAATATGGCTTTTCTGGCATGCACTGCTGATAACGTGGAATCATATACTTCACGTATCATATTTTATGTTATTTAGCCGCATTCTCTTTCAATGGCTGCACTCAATTCATTAACTGTTATAGGTTTTGTGAGTCATCTATGAGTCTTCATTAGAAAAAAATCATTGGCGTGAGGTTTAGGGAGCGCGATGGGTATTCAATGCTACATCTACACCCAATCCATCTGTTAGCAAATTTTCATCAAGATAGGATAACATCACGACGGTTGTGGGGAGGTACATCTTCTAACTGGAAATAAGAGTCATCCTTAAACTCTTCATCACCATCATCATTACCGGGCCTTGCAGTCGAGGATCCCCTCGCTTCTCCAACGCCAGTCCTGAACCGTTCTCCCACGTTGATCATGTGATCTTCTGTGAGAAAACAGCTTGATCCTGGAAGCGCACTTCCTCCCACAAATGCCACAGACATAAAGACCCTGCTGAGCTGCCTGACCATGTTGACGCATGTTCGCAGCGCGTAGACTGTTTCGCACACGTCTAGCCGCTGAGACACCATCAGCCCGAGAACATACGGCTCTCCACCCCTCACGGTCCCAAACCACCTGCTCCCAGTCTTCAGGCGCCCCGCACAAAGTAAATGACTCTCGCAGACTGTCCTTATAACTTATCATAAACTCTTCACGAACGCGCAGTATGACAAATTTCTGCATCAAGTTCAGGTAAACGGCACGGCAAAAAAATGTTGACCCATTTTTTTGCGACATATTAGAAGACGTAAAATAATGAAAATACAGGGACAATTTATATAGCGTCGTTGAGAGAGCAGATTCTTCTCAAGGGCGCTCTTGTTTGGAATTTTTACTCATATTATTAAGAAATTAAAAATATTACAGAATTTATTGTCATCGTCCTTGCTGGGTCTCATTGTTAGGGATCCCGTCGCTATTTCATACAATTCAGTTGGAATATGAAATTGTGTCGTGGATATTGTTTCTTTCTTCTTTAAGTGAGTGAGCTACTGCACACCAGCAAACTCACCGTCTACATAGTTGTATTGGATCCAATAGCACACTTAAGTGAGACAATTGAAACGTGTCAGCAAAGTTTTTCTTTTTGTGTTGAAAAAAATGATATGACCGAAGTTATACAACCTAGATATACACACTGATCAAAAAGTTTTAGGACTTTATTCATAAAACCGAAAATATAAGTACTCTCCATCGACTGCAACGCACTTACGCCAGCGCTTGATCCATTCCTCGAAACACCGCTGGTACTCAATTTTCAGTATGTCCATCAGAGCCGTCTTTGATTTTTCATGACATCCTTTCGGGTGCTGTAACGCGTTCTGCGAAGCGGTTTTTTAAGTCGGTTGAACAGGAAAAAGTCGCAGGGAGCCAGATCAGGTGAATTCAAAGGCTGCTGGATAATAGTCGTGTTGTTTTTGGTCAAAAACTCATGGAAATCATATCTTTCACGATTTCAACGCGATCCTTTTTTGCATGAAATTGAGGTGTTTCGGCACCAGTTTTGCAGCGACACGTCTGAGGCCCAAATCACTAACCAAAATGTCTTGAGCGGATGTATAAGCGATATTCAAGTCCTCTGCCAGCTCTCTGATGGTCAATTTGCGGTTTTCGGCCAACATTTCTTTGATTTTATCGATGTTTTCATCGGTTTTCGACTGCCACTGCGTTCGTCATCCTCGACCGACTCACGACCACTTTTGAAGCGTTCGTGCCACCGAAAAACACTTCTCCAACATTTCCAAGGTCTGCGGACCGTTAAATCCGTTTTTCACACAAAGTTTAATGCAAACTCGTTGATGCACAGTTGATGCCATTTTCAAACTTGTAAAAAATCGAAAACACCCACAAAGGTAGATGTACTCAGTACAGCGTTACTTTTACAAATGTCAAGCTATGATGCTGAAATTTGAAGAGAAGTGTCAATGATAGATGTGGTAACCTTACAAAAAAAATAATTCCAATCGGGTGACTGACAGCGCCACACGGTGGCCGGTCCTAAATCTTTTTGATCAAGGAAGTAGTATTCTTATACCACCGAATACTAGGCGGAAAAAAATGCCTGTGTCGTTCGAGGGGAGTAGCACAGCGCGGGTTTGAACTGATAACCTTCCACACGATAGTTCAATGCATTAACAGGAAGGTGGTGGCTGAAGCCATGGATTGAATTGTGAATTTTCAGCATCTTTTAACATATTGGTATATGTTTAAAAACATATATTTGGTAAGGAAACTGACAAAAACTTACCCGATAAGACGAACTACGAATAAACCTTTATATATTAGATCTTCCAATATATGAAAGTAACACATTCTGTTTAGGTGTACTGATGGTGCAGACATTAAGAGTGTTGCTGGAAGACAATATTGTCTTCAGCCCACGTGATCCAACCTTTGAGTTAAGCACATTGAAGTTTGCAAGAAATTCACAATTGATTTTATGAAGGGGCTTAATATCAATGTTGTGCAAATATATTAAGTAATAAAATGCTTTGTTATTAATATCATAAATTAGCCCCCACTAAAAGTATTTGTTTTTCTTTTCCGAGGTTCTCTTAAGATAGAATGAAGAGAGCCTCGGGTTAAGAAGTAGAAACACGTTGTATCGGACGTGTGCAATCGCCCCTTGTGATTGACGAAAGAACTAGCATGTGGCAATATTTGCAGGTGTGATAAAATAATTATTTCACGATATAGACATTTATGTTATAAGAATATAAACTTAACTCTGTATGTAAATCTATGGAAATATGTATTGTGTCATTCTAATGCTCCTGTATTTGTATATGTAAAATGCTTGTATGTAAACCCATGTATTTCGGTTTGACTCCGATCGCATTCGCGACCGCACTGGAAATAAGTGACTTGCTAGGCGGTGCGATCGGAGTAAGGCCAAGGTCAGTCGGGCTAAGCTGCGCCCCGAGCCATCAAAATGGTTGTATTTTGCGGGTAACGGGCGCTTGCTATGACCGATTGACCATTAATATAGAGGCCCCCCCAATTCGGAAAGCACATTCCAGTCACGGATCTGCTCTGTAGCAGTCGCCTACACCGATTCAGTCGTGCTTTCACCGCAATCCGTTACTCGATAGATATCCGTCTCAGTCAGAGACCCGTCAATTGTGTCGCTAGCAGGTCGCTTACGCCGTTTGTCACCGTACAAGTGCTCGCGCGCAGTCGCAATCAGTGCCACCTCCACCGAAGCTTTGCATATCGCTCACGCCCGTCACGCCAAAAGTGACGTCATCAATCCGCGCATGCGCAAGAACAAACTCCTCACCACGGCAACAGTGTTAAACTTTGTTCGCGTTGTTTAAGGAGCAGGCCTCCAAAAAAGTTATAAGTGAATTAATTTGTTTCGAGTTCCGGTCCATGCCAGTCGTCTTCTTCTTCGTCAAGAAAGCTACTGACTGTTCTGTCCTTCTCACTCTTTTCCACTCCTCGGGCGGAGTTGCAAATCTGAATAAGGTCGGCAACTCTTCCCATCCTATCTTCATCCCATACTTCATTCATTCATTCACATCACCCTTCATAACCTTATCTATCATTTATTTATTTGTTCATTTCATCTTATTATTATTATTATAACTTACCTATACTTTCTCCACAGCCATTTATACATTTACTTCTACCGTTATTCTTCTTCTTCTGCTCATTTCTTCTTTCGACTAAACAATCATGAAGTCCGTCAAGTCCATCAAGTCCGCCAAGTCCGCCAAGTCGGACTTCTTCATCACAACCCCACGTATCATCATTAGGAAAACATCAACGCCTGAAACGCCCGCTTCCGTCCCCGTGGCCTCGCCTACACCATCAACCGCTATGTCTCCGGTCCGCTCAACATCCCCCGATTTAACCATGTCCACTTTCGAAGAAGCCATCGAGCTCTTCAATATGGAGAACACTTCCAAAAGAGTAACAATGAAGATGGTGAAACTCCTTCGGGAGCTCGTCAACAAAGGTGAGGTCTCGATCGCGGCCACAAACCCCTCACCCGTTTCACCAACTGTCTTGCCAACCGTCTCACTCCCAACACCACCGCGCTCCTCTGCCACTATGGATCCCCCACCAACAATCATCATCCCGGATACTCCAGATATGGACTGGCAATCTTTTGCCAAAAACCGAAAAAGGGCTCTCCAGTCTCAAATAAGCCCCCCCCTTGTCCGCCCCCAGACAAACCCGAAACCAGATGATGCCACTGCGACCCAAACAAACAAAAGGATGAGAGGCCCACTCAGCCCTCCTCTTCCCGCAGCTCCCGCTCCACCTTCAAATACAGTCGTACGACCTCTACTTCCGGTCAAAAAAGACCGCATCCCCCCATCGTTCTTCATAATTCCGACAAGTACGGCGACCTGAGAGCCAAACTCAGGTCTCAAAACATTAACTTCACCTCGAAGGTTCAGCCCAATGGAGATTAAAAAATCTCCACAGAAACCGTCGATGCTTACCGCTCCCTCGTCCACATTACCGACTCTCTCGCCATCCCATACCACTCCTTCCACCTGGAGAACGAAAAGCCCCTGTTAGCCGTCATTCGTGGCCTACCGACCCCTATCAGCGTCGAGGACATAATGATTGAGCTTAAATCCCTCGACTACCCGGTCCAGAACGTATACCGTATGAAAAACCGAAATCGAGTGGAACTCCCCATGGTCGTTGTCAAGATGACAAGGGACTCTGCCGCAAAGCGCATCTTCACCGAACTCCACGGTGTACTCGATATTTGAGTCACAGTGGAGGAGCTGAACAAGCGCAAAGGCATGGGCCAGTGTCATCGATGCCAACAGTTCGCCCATTCCGCCGGCAACTGCCACGCCCCAGCCAACTGTGTTAAATGCGGTAGAACGCATCACACATCAGAATGCAGGAAGCCCGCGGACACTCCCGCCACCTGCTGTAACTGCGGACGCCCACACACGGCCAACTTCAGAGGCTGCCCACGCTTCCCTAAGAGCAACTTCCCTTCAATCGCTCCCCAACACCACTTCCAGACCCCGCAGCCCTTACGCCCCCTCATGGATGGCATCTACCAACGCCCCTCTACCAACGCCCCCCAACGCCCCCTTTCGAACGCCCCCTCGGCAAACAACGCCACATGGCGATTCCCCAACGCCCCCCAGAGTGCATCGAAACCGGTCACCTCCAACGCGTCATATGCGAACGTCGCAACTCGCCGCCCCCTATTATCGTCATCTACACCCCAAAACTACACATCGCCCGTCGCCCCCCCCCCAAATCGCGATCTCATTCTAAACAATCTAAAATCAGCCATCACCGAAGCCATGAACCTCCTTAACTACATCCAAGAACATGGCTCGCACCTATAAACCATCACACATATCTGCCGCGTTCTGGAATGCAAACGGTTCCCTCAGAGCACACAAACACGAGGTCGAGGATTTCCTCCTCGAGCACAACCTGGACGTGTTGCTGATAACGGAAACGCATCTCAAACCGAGCTACCGTTACAGCATCCGTAACTACTACTGCTACAGAGACGACCGCCTCATCGGCAGAAAAGGCGGCACCGCAACTCTCATCAAAAGCACAATAGACCACTGCCGCATCCCCTCCCCTCCCACCTTCAACATAGAATCCACATGCGTCGTGGTGAACACAGCCAACCACGGCCCCCTTAAACTTTGCGCGACTTATCTTCCACCTACCTCCCCACTTGTCGAGTCCGAACTGGACTCATTCCTCGCAGACAATATCCCCACCATCATGGCGGGAGATCTAAATGCTAAACACCACTTCTGGCACAGCCGCACTCCCAACACTCACGGCAATATACTCGATGAAATTTCCTCCCGCAAAAGATACTTCGTGGAAGGACCCACGTCTCCCACCCTCTATCCGCTAATAGACAGCCATCGCCCCGATGTCATCGACATCATTGTCCATAACGACATTCTCTATCAAACAGATCTCACGACTGTTCACCAGCTTCAATCCGATCACTACCCGGTATTACTTCAATTGACGGATGGCTTCCCACCCTTCTCGCCCACAGCCCCTCCGCGACACATCACCTCGTGGAGCGATTTCGCCATTAACGTCGACAGCAACATCAAAATACCGACAACTTTCCCCGACACGAACTCCATAGACGCCGCTATAAATGACTTCACAGCCACCATCAAATCCGCTCTCACATCCTCTTCAAAAGAGAGACCAGCCGATAAACCTGAACTTCCCCTTCCTCCACATATCAAAATACTGATTATGGAAAAAAACAAAATCAGAAAACTGTGGCAAAACACAGCTGTCCCCTTTTACAAGACCGACTACAACAGATTAGTCAAAAAAATTAAACACCTCCTACAGCAACTCCGCAATGACAAATGGTCAGACTTCGTCGAGTCTCTCGAATATAATGATGGACTCAAATGGAAATTAACGCGTTGCCTTAGAAATACGCCCTCCCGACCCAGCTCTCTTCAAGGACCAAATGGCCCCGTTTTCTCTGCTCGCGACCGTGCAGAGACCTTTGCTGACTCCCTAGCAAACATATTCTCGCCTAATGCAGACCTCTCTGACCCCTCTCACTCAATAATGGTCGACAACGCAGTCGTCGACATATTAAACGAGCAAACCCCCCCCACCACCGATTTCTTCTCACCGATAGAAATACAATCTATCATAAAAAATCTCATCAATAAAAAAGCACCCGGCCCCGATAAAATCAATAATCTCACCTTGAAAAAACTTCCGAAAAAAGCCATTTACGCCCTTACTGCCATCTACAATGCCTGCCTTCGACATAAATTCTTTCCGACCCCATTCAAAAACGCCGACGTCATCATGTTCCCCAAACCAGGTAAAAGCCACATTATCCCCGAAAATCACAGACCGATCAGCCTGCTCCCGACTCTAGGTAAAGTGCTCGAGAAATTAATCCTCGAACGTCTCTCGACAGAAACATACTCACGCAACATCATTCCAGATTCGCAACACGGATTTAGGCCATTACACTCTACCAACCATCAGCTTCTTCGCGTTGTAGAACACATAATCAAATCCTTCAGAGCCAAAGGCCTCACGACCCTCCTTTCACTAGACGTGGCGAAAGCCTTCGACACAGTCTGGCATAACGGACTCATATTCAAACTGCACAAGTCAGGTATTCCCCTCAGACTAGTGCAAATCATCGCATCATTCCTCGAAAATCGCTCCTTCTCCGTCAAAATAGACGGCATAAACTCATCCCCACGCCCCATTCTGGCAGGAGTACCCCAAGGTGCACTGCTGTCCCCTATCCTGTATAACATATACACGAGCGATATGCCTCAATTTTCACGCACACATTGTATCACCGCGCAATACGCTGACGACACAGCCTTCCTCTCTTCATCGAAATATGAGTCCGATTCCCACGATAGACTGCAAGACTTCATTCCCATTTTGGAGCACTGGTGCACCAAATGGAAGATCAAAATAAATCCTTCCAAAAGCACAGCTGTCCGCTTCTCACGCAGATATATCGAACCCGTCAGAATTCTTAAACTCTTCGGCCAGAGCGTCCCATGGACGAAACACGTGAAATACTTAGGCCTCACCTTAGATAGTAAACTCTCGTGGTACAAACACGCCCATATTATCAAATCAAAAGCTCACGGAACACTCAAATCATTATATCCCTTGATCTGCAAACACAGCAAACTGAGCCCGCGCACTAAACTCCAACTCTATAAAGCGATCATCAGACCCCAACTGACTTACGCCCTTCCGGTCTGGGGCCACGCGAAGAAATCAACTCTACATCACATTCAAGTCATTCAAAACAAAGCCCTCCGCATAATCTTAAAAGCACCCTACATAGTACGTAACTCTAGACTCCACGCGGATATCAAACTACATACCATCCCCGAACATATGCGCGCTCTGGCCGAGAGGTTTTACAGCTCTGTATCCTGTCATCCCAACCCAATCATAAAATCCTTAGATAACTACAGCGCGAACACCAGATTCAGACATACTCGCCCGAAATCAATATTACGAAACACCCCTCCGAACCCCCACTCCTTAACCGTAATCATCCCCCCAAATGACCCACCGATTGTCACTCTGGATTCCCCTACATCGACAGCTCCTCCGCAAGACAGTTTACCCCCTTAGGCAACCGCATTTACCACTCTCAATAAACATTATATACACTTAAATATATTTATATAAGTCACACACGTCTCCTCATCCATTTAATTACTTATATATATACTATACTCACTTTCATACTATATTTTATTCATAACCATTATTTTTCACCCATTCAATATATTCGTGTGTGACGACACAACTAAATGTATATTCTTATGTATTATTATGTATATACTATCACATTTATTTATGTATTTAATCGTTTTATAATTTCTCATAATCATTCATAAAATCAAAACATTTACCACAAACCTATCCTTTCCCGATTCCCAAAAAGATCCTGCCAATTTCCAATAAATATCTTAACAGTCAGAACTTATCCGATGAAGGAGTAAGGTGTCCTACCATCGGACCGAAACTCCGAACAAGTAAAAAAAAAAAATTAAAAAAAAAAAAAAAAAAATTCGGAAAGCACTTCTCCCTTCTCACTTGTTCTTCATTGAAATACATTCTCAGTAATACCGATTTTACCGTGTTTTACTTGAGACCCGCTACCCTACATCGACTGCCTGAGAGGAATCTCTCCCTGCTCTTTTTCTTCTTCTTCTGCTGGATCTTCGCTACGGAATTCGCCAGCTCGATTCTCTAAGCGCTACGCGGCGACCAACCACCTATCTACAGTCTTTTTACCTGTCCGGTACACACGTGTAACGGGAATTAATGAAATAATATAGTAATTAAATGTTTAATAAGTTATTCTAGTTCGCCATCTTACACGTTGGAAATACTACCGTACGTGTACAAGTAATAATAGTTGGGCACGTCTAACGCATACTAGACGAAATCTGTTAAATCTAGATTGTGACCTTTTTTTTTCGAATCTAACCCGATACTCCTGGATGGAAGACCATTTTTTTACCAGCAGGCGACGGTAGTCTGCATTAAAATACACAATGACTGATTAAGTAAATGATTTATATCATATTTCACATAAATACTGTCTCTCTGTCATTAAAGGCAAAGACGTAATTACAACAATGAAAATAAATAAATTCCTGAAATACTAAATTTAGACACAGAATTCAATGTTGTTACATAGGAAAATAAAAAAAGCAGAATAAAAGCGGGAAGTGTATTTTCAGTGACATTCGACATTCTATCATAGATTCTGGTGACTGCAAGAGTTCTTGTACAACTGCAAGAGTTCTCGTAATTGTCCCCTTTATTATTACCTAGGAAAGCACTAACAACTCTTCCAAAGGCTTTCCAAGATTCTAATTCTTCAACACTTAATTTTTTTTCGAACTTTTCATCTTTCAAAAGTTTCAATTTCAGTCAAAAACTAATTTCAGGTTTTTCTCTTAAAAGGTACGCGATGAAACATTTTCAAGTTCATATTTGTTATCAGCACACACAAATTGACCTAAAATGGCGGTTTTTACCCTGGTTACAAAAACCTTGTTAACTAGTGTTATCAGGCACATGCAACCAAAAAAAATCGATCAATAAGGGTGCATGCTTGTTTAATAATGCAAATAATAACAGAAAGATAATTTATATAGCACCTTTTAGAGAGAAAACTCTCCTCAAGGGCACTCTAGCTCAGGATTCGAACCCACTTATAAATGTTGATAAGGCATCCCAAAAAGGATTGCCTTTAAGTGATTTCTAAAGCTGCATACGTCACTCATATTTTTGACACTAGGAGTCAGGCGCCTTCACGTATCAGGGTCTGCAATTGTAAAAGTTATTTCATAATATCCCACCCTGTTGGATTGATAAGAAACTTCCTCTCCTTCCCAGTGTCATGTCAGGTCCACCCAACGTTGAATATCACCTGAGAGTAGACATATTTGTCCCCGGCAGCCCGAAAAAGATTTCCAACGCTCCTTAGGCCAGTTCAACCACGTATATTGCGGAACCAGGAGATTTGCCTCCTGCCAACACCTCTTCGGCCTTCTACTTTGCCTTGGATGATCAGGTGCAGTCATTTGTACTTTGCTCCTCTAAGTACATGACCCAAGTAGGACACCTTTCGGGTTTTAATATTAGTCAGTGTACCGGACAGGTACAAAGACTGTAGATGGGTGGTTGGTCGCCGCGTAGCGCTCAGAAAATCGAGCTAGCGAATTCCATAGCGAAGATCCAGCAGAAGAAGAAGAAGAAGAGCAGGGAGAGATTCCTCTCAGGCAGTCGATGTAGGGTAGCGGGTCTCGAGTAAAAACTCGGTAAAGTCGGTATTACTGAGAATTATATTTTTCCGAAGAAGTGAGAAGTTGAGAAGTTACAAGTTGAGAAGTGATTTCCAAATTGGGGGGCCCTCTATATCAATGGTCAGTCGGCCGTCACAAGCGCCCATTGCCAGCGAAATACAACAACTTTCGGGGTCTGGGCCTTGCTTACGCCGACTGGGCCCCGACCTACTCCGATCGCAACGCTTTGCAAGTCACATATTTCCAGTGCGGTCGCGAATGCGATCGGAGTCAAACAAACATATATATTTACATAGCGAATACAAGAACATATAGCAGATTTACATATACAAACGATTATACAAATAGAATGAATTATGAATTACAACATATAAGTTTAATAATACAGATCTACACACAGTGTCTTTTTCATACCACATACACACACACGGGTGACGGCACACGTCCGATACAGTCAGCAACTCTCTATTAACTTTGGCTTTTTGAACATCCCTTGTGTTGCTGACTATATTCGTCCAGGGTATCCGTAGCATTATCCGGTGCATCCACATTTCGAATGCTTCCAGTCGGTTCATACTACTAACTTTGAGGGTCCATGATTCCACTCCATGCAATAACACTGACCAAACGTAGCATTAACGTGATAAGGAACAACCAATTTATTAGATGAAGAAGCAAGTGACATCAAACTTCTCCTTTTCTCCAAACGAACGTCCCTCTGACACGGATTTTAAAGATACTCTGAAGTATCTCATTTAGAGACTTAAATACACAGGGATCAATTATGAAATAAATCTGTTCGCAACACTTATGCCAGTGTAGACTTTTTTCATAAGCGGACCAATACGGCAATATTTATAACTATCATACGAGGATATCAACCTAGTAGCTGCATTATAAACAGATGGAAGTCTGAAAAATGATGAATTAAGCAAATCAGAATAAAGAGTTACAATAACCCAGATGCGACATAACAAATGAATTCAAAATAAGTAACTTCCAACCATCTTAATAACCATACATTCGCCACCTTTACCAACGACAATTTTAAAAAGGTATTAATAACCATAAAACAATAGTTACAAATAATGGCTACCCTGAAAGCCTCATTGATTCACTTTTAAAAAACAAAACAAAAAAGAAACTTATTAAATATTATATATTTAACAACAAAAACAAACAAATGGTTTAGCTATTGGCTCACCGTTGTCTCCCCTCCTCAGTGAAATATTTATGAACTATTGAAAAATGTATTTTGAGGAGTAAGTTTAAGTTAACCAAAAATGTTTTGTGCTGGTTTAGGTATGCAGATGACATTCTTTGTGTTTGGACGGGTACCGATAGACAATTACACCATTTTCTTAAATATTTAAATTCTATAGAAACTTTTATAAAATTTACATTAGAAACAGAACAGGACGGAAAATTAAATTTCTTGGACCTAACATTATCTCGGAAAAATGGCACATTTGACTTTGATATATAATATATAGGAAAAATACTTATTCAGACTCTATAATTCCAGCAACTTGTAACCATCCTAATAACCATAAATTCGCCGCCTTTAACTGTATGCTTCATAGATTGCTCAGTGTCCCATTAACCGACGAAAATTTTAAAAAGGAATTAATAACCATAAAAAAAATTGCTACACATAATGGCTATCCTGGAAGCCTCATTGATTCACTTTTAAAAAACAAAACAAAAAAGAAACTTATAAAAGATCATATATTTAACGACACCTATTAGCATACCTATAAATGGAGCAAAGTCCTATTTATAAAAAACATATCATATGAAATAACCAAAAATATTCCAATTCACATAAAGTCAGCTTTTTACACTAATTTTAGTCTCCGGAAACTCTTATTTAATGGCAAAGGCAAAAATAGAGTACTTAGCAACAGTGGTGTGTATAAACTTTTATGTGCTGACTGTGATAATTTCTATATAGGAAAGACAGGAAGGTCTTTTGAAAAGAGATTTCGTGAACACAAATCCGCCTTAACAAATCCTCTAATTTATTCTGAAATGGCTAATCATTGTCACCGTGAGAATCATACTTTTTCTATCGATGATGCCAAATTCTTACATATCAGTGATAACGGAAATAAATTGGACAGATTAGAGGCCTTAGAAATTTTTAAATCAGTACACCGATCGGAACATCTGTTGAACAGTTATTTCCCCAAAATCTCTCCGCTCTTGGCCGAAATCGTCTCGTGCCTTCCTCACCCCCCAGCCCCCAACCGTTGAAGCGTGTATATCGGTGCCAGTTCGAACAGCATTTAGTCTTGTTTGCGCTACCCTGAAGATGAGGTGAAAACCTTGAAACCGGTAGGGTTATACCGTCATAAAAAAGGGGAATAAACAGTGTTTGATAAAAATAAATTACAATATTTAACAACACTTATAAGCATACCTACAAATGGAGCAAAAACCTATTTATAAAAAACACATCATATGAAATAACCAAAAAAAATCCAAGTCAGCTTTTTACACAAATTTTAAACGATGGAAACCCTTATTTAACGGGAAAGGCAAAAACAAAATGCTTAGCAACAGTGCTGTGTGCTTAGCAACTTTCATGTGCTGGCTGTGATAATTTATACATGGGAAATACAGGAAGATCTTTTGAAAAGAGATTTTGTTAACACAAATCCGCCTTAACGAATTCTCTAATTTATTCTAAAATGGCTGATCATTATCACCGTGAAAACCATAAATTTTCTATCGATGATGTCAAATTCTTACATATCAGTAGTAACAGAAATAAATTGGACAGATTAGTTGCCCTAGAAATGTCTAAGTCAGTGCATCGAGGTGAACATCTGGCAAACACATATGAGTATATCCCAAGAATCTATCTGCTGCTCGCCGAGATTGTCTCATCAGCATGTTATTAAACTGTATTTTACTAATTTTAACATAATGGTGTAAATAAAATCTGTTTTAAAGTAACGTTGCTTAGAAGAATTGAGTTGCTCAACAGAAGAATATTTACTTATTTATTTATTATTACACATGACAAGAAATATACACAATTTGCAAAAAAACAACAGATAATTTGATTCGGACATATAATTTTAATGGATCTGGGTTTGTTACCTTTCATTTGTCGTATCCCCAGTAAACTAGGCTTTTGCTTGTATCTCGCTGAGGATATTTAGCATGAAAAAATAAATCGATACTTCTTTCCGATTTTTGATTACACAAAAAAAAAACCCCGTTGCACGCTCTCATTAACCTGACAAACAGTGACAACATCATGCGAAATTCAGTGGAAACATCATGCGAAATTCAACTCCTCACACATCATCACTCCAGAAAAACCAAAAATATTCATCCCACAATATACCGCACACAATCATAAGAATAAAAATTAAAATAAAAACAAAAAATACGCAGAAACACAAATACAAAAACAACCAAAATTAAAACAACAAGAAGAAACCCACACTCACGAGCTCACACAAATCTTTTCCATTCGTCATTCATCCTGAAAGCCCAAATACTCAAAATCCTGTCGCAATAACAGCCACGGTCCGATCGACTGTCTAAATGGTTTTCTTACCTTTACCTTTATTGAAGTCGGTACGCCATTGTATGGAATGGGAGCCAAATAAATAAATAACTATGTTTTAATGTAGTCCTTCCGTGGTTGCAGTCCTAAGACTGGTTTGCAGCAATTTGAACTCTTCTCCTCCATTCCCCCCTGTCCTGTGCGGCTTTCTTTAAGTCTGTATATGTTGAGCAGCGCACGTCCACCAACAGGTCCTCCAGGTACTCTCGGCGTGGGCGTCCCCTAGAGTTTGTCCCCTCGGTCATACCTTCCATTATGGCATGCAAGAGGCCCTCTTGACGTATTATATGACCGATCCATCTTGCACGCCTTTCGGACAGGATCCTGAGCAGGTGCCTTCCTCCTTCGATTCGTTGGAGAACCTCTTCATTCTCTCCAGGAAATTCCTAATAGTCTTCTATAGGACCACATCTCAAAAGCCTCTAGTCTTCGTCTATCTCTTTCGGATAGGCACCATGTCTCGCAGCCGTACATCAAGATACTCCATACATAGGTCTTGATGAGGAGTATTCTCAGTTTTAGGTCTATATTATTTGATTCTATTATTTTCGACCTTTTATTAAATGCAAGTCTAGCCTGATGTATACGGCTGTCGACCTCGCTCTTGGACCGACCGTCCCATGTTATTTTGCTCCCGAGGTAGACAAACTCCTTGGTGTTCTTTAGTGGTTTACCCGACATCACTATTCTCATCTGGTGCTGCGCTCGGCTTAATGTAGTAAAAGGAACTATTTCGCAAGTCCGTGATTTCAGAGTTATATTTTATGAGAAGCTGAGCTTTGTTCCGTATATAGACAAAATAACATCTACAACATTTTTCAGACTCAAATTCATAATTATAAGATTTGGTTATAACTGAGCTGGAATAATTTAACACTCTCTGATAAGAACAATTTCTGATTATAATACGCTAATATAATGTTAGCAACCCAACTTTGATGTACATGCTGAATTTTTTTTCGCATACAGTGAAAGTTTTTACAATTAATAAACTTTAAACTGCAGCTTTCGAGAACTTCGATGGACTACGGTGTTTTGTTGAAAGTGGGAAGTTTTACACCTGGCTACAACTTAGTATAATGCAAAAAAAATACCTCATTATATAATTTAAGACTGTCAGCTCGTATTTTAATAGCCCGAAATTTGTTCAGCTTGTCATATTTCACGTTTCTTGTAGGTCAACTTGACAAAATTATTTGTTAACAAAGTTTTCTTCTTTTTTCAATTGGTTACATATCCGAAAATGCCAGTAAACTCAAAAGGAAAAGTATACCAAACGATTTTCAGACCCGCACTCATCTATGGCTCCGAATGCTGGACGATGTATAACTCCTACTCCAGGCAACTAGAAACTGCTGAAATGCGCATGATAAGATGGTCAGCTGGTGTGTCCCTAAGAGACAAAATAAAAAGCTCACGCATTCGTGGAAGCCTAGGTATTACAGACATCAACAGCAAGATAAAGGAGAGGCGGATGGATTGAGATGGTATGGGCACGTTGGACGCAGAGCACCCGATCACATTGTGAACCAGGCAATCTCCATGGATCTTCCTAGAATAACAACCAGAGGAAGACCAAAGAATTCATGGGTGGTGCAAAAAGATAACCTGATGCAGAGGCACGGTCTGGGGGACGTAGTCCGGGACAGAAGAGCATACAACCTGATGACGAGGAGAGCTGACCCCAACAGTCTTTTTTTTTTTTTTTTGGATGAGTTGAATTAATAATTGTGACATATTTAAGAGCGTGGCTGGGAGATAATATATATTTTGACTCCAGTTATACAATATTTGGGTTTAAATAACAATTTTATAAAACGGTCAACAGGTTCTCTTCATTAATGATCTTACTCGGGATTTAAGCTCACTATTACTTTGAGATTGAAAATTTAAAAAATTAGGCGTAAATAAATTGCGTTTAAGGAAGGCGAAGACTGTGGTCATTAGATTAAGTACTGTTCCGCATCTGTTGTATGTTTAAAAATATATATTTGGTAAGAAAACCGCGGAAAACTTACAAAGGACGGACGACTTACACATAAACCTTTGTAGATCTTTCTATACGTAATATAAATATATTCAGCTTTAGATTTAGCGTAGTATATACGAGTATATAAAAGGTGTAACATGAGGTGACGATTAACGGAAGCAGGGTGATGGGTGACTTCAATACCTATCGATTTAATTCCCATGTATGTTCCCCGATATTCAGTGGTTCTCAATTTATTTGGATTTTTGTGAAATTCGAGTAAAAACCCTATTTTAAACTAAACTTCGTAAGTGTAACTAAACTATTAGCTCTGCGATCGTGACTTTTTTTCTAAAAGTAGTTTAATAATGGGCCTTGCTTACAACAATTCCACTTTTCGTCACAATCCTCTAGATTTGGAATGAAAAAAAAATCGAAATGCGACGAAAAGAGGTATTATTGTACGTAAGGGCATTATTAAAAAAATTATGATCACAGAGCAAACATAATAGTTTAGTTACACTTACGAAGTTTAGTCTAAAATCGGGTTTTTATTCAAATTTTACAAAAATCCATATTACTTGAGAACCACTGAATATGGCCGAACATACATGGGAGTTAAATCGATAGGTATTGAGTTCCCCCATCACCTTGCTTCCGTTGATCGTCACCTCATGTTACACCCTGTATATGATATAGTTTTCATATATAATAATTAATTTTGAAAAAAACTCTCAAAAAAGAAGTAAGACTATCCGAAAAGGCAAAAACACTCACACACGTACTTTGCACGTACAAGAATTATAATGTTTTTTTTTCGAGAACCATCGGGAATCGAATCCGAGTCCCATGGGTGAAAATCAAGCATTTTACTATCTAGGCTACAAAACTCATCGAAAATCTTTCTGATTTGTTGGAAAACATATTCGAAAAACAATAAACTCTCCAGATTGTATTTAATGGGGTTAAGTGTTGTTTTAACCAACTTAATTAAACTTTAAATCAAGTTAACTGTACCATTTAACTTTACTTAAATTTACAAATCTAATGTTTCTTCAATAGTTGTAAGTTTTCTCAATTAAGGACGGATGTTTTCTAAACAATTTCAAGATATGTTCATTAGTTTATTAGTTTCGTATCCTTTAGCATTTCCAAATTGGTGATGCGAATATTTTAAATTGCATGTTCCGAAGTCATAATTGTTTTCGACCCTATAATTTGAGTCTCTGGGTTGAATATTACTAAAGCAAGCACGCAACTAATGTAATCGAGGAAATTTCTAATTGTTTAGAATCAAGTAATGGAGTAGAAGTCTGTACTACCTTGATCAACAAGTTTTAGGACCGGCTACCGTGTGGCGCTGTCAGTCAATCGATTGGAATTTTTTTTTGTTAGGTTACCACATCTATCAATCTATCATTGACACTTCTCTCCAAATTTCAGCGTCATACCTTGACATTTGTAAAAGTTACGCTGTACTGAGTACATCTACCTTTGTGCGTGTTTTCGATTTTTTACAAGTTTGAAAATGGCATCAACTGTGCATCAACGAGTTTGCATTAAATTTTGTGTAAAAAACGGATTTAACGATCCGCAGACCTTGGAAATGTTGGAGAAGTGTTTATTGGTGGCACGAACGCTTCAAAAGTGGTCGTGAGTCGGTCGAGGATGACGAACGCAGTGGCAGTTGAAAACCGATGAAAACATCGATAAAATCAAAGAAATGTTGGCCGAAAACCTCAAATTGACCATCAAAGAGCTGGCAGAGGACTTGAACATCGCTTATGGATCCGTTCAAGATATTTTGGTTAGTAATTTGGGCCTCAGACGTGTCGCTGCAAAACTGGTGCCGAAAGAACTCAATTTCATGCAAAAAAAGGACCGCGTTGAAATCGTAAAAGACATGATTTCAATGAGTTTTTGACCAAAAACAATACGACTACTATCAAGCAGCCTTTAAATTCACCTGATCTGGCTCCCTGTGACTTTTTTCTGTTCAACCGACTTAAAAAACCGCTTCGCGGAACGCGTTACAGAAAAAATCGAAGACGGCTCTGATGGACATACCGAAAATTGAGTACCATCGGTGTTTCGAGGATTGAATCAAGCGCTAGCGTAATTGCGTTGCAGTCGATGGGGAGTACTTTGAAGGGGACCATATCGATTTTGATGAATAAACTTGTATTTTCGACTTTATGAATAAAGTCCTAAAACTTTTTGATCAAGGTAGTAAATCTATAGTGGTAACATTCTTGACTTACACCCGGGAGTTTTGGGTTAGATTTTTGATATATAATACCTACCAGGATCTTCAGTTTCTCGCTCGAAACATTCAGAATATTTTTTAATATACATATCTTGACGTCATTTCCATGTAAGAGTTGTTAAATTAGACAAACCTCTGTAGATGTCTTCCGTTGTCTAGTGGTAACATTCTTGACTTCCGACCGGGGGTTCTGGGCTTGATTATCGATGGTACCCAAAAATGGGTGCCAGTCTGATAACAGTTTTGTCTGACAAAAATACTCGTAAGCACCAAGCGGTAGTGTTAACCAACACGTTCAATAACAAAACGCGAGTTCCACGCCTACTGTAAAGGTTCTAATCCCGAAGGCTTCTGATGTCTTGGCCACGCTCAATATGTTCGAAATACTAATTTGGTTATATTGAAGGGTAAAATACAAAAAAAAAATATAATAATTGAATTCAATACACTTAATTATACGTTTGACGAGCATCGTAGGCTAGTTGGTAAGACCTCTTTTGACTTAAGGCCTCTTTATCATTTTTCTGATTAGTTTGAAGAGGTTGCCACATGGCAATAAATCCTCCAGGTTGTATTGTATATAATTAAATTGTAATAGAATACAATATTTTTTATTATTAATTAAAGTATTTTTTTGCTAAAATGTATCCAAAAGGGTGTTATTTACAATAAGGATACTATAAACTAGTATTAGTGATAGAAAAGTGTGAAAAGAAAAGTTAATGCGATATATGGGTGATTAATGAAAGATTAAAGTATATTTCAGATGATGGAAGGGTGAAGAGGGATATTAAACTGTGTGTTGCTATAGGAAACAAAGTCATTGGAGATTGTATCAAAATCTACAAAGATGATAGTCCACGACAATATTTAAATACTAACTTTGATGTATGGTAGTGAACCGTGGACGTAGAATAAGCATGAAAAGATTCGAATAAATGCTGTAGCAATGCGTGTACTAAGACGACCTCCGTGGTCTGGTGGTAAGACGCTTGTCTGCCGATCCGGAGGTTGCGGGTTCGATCCCCGCTGGAATGGAATTCCAGTCTGGTTTTCACTTAGGGCCTATTAAAAACATCTTTCTGGTTGGTTGGAAGAGATTGCCACATGGCAATAAACACGCAAGGTTAAATAATAATAAAAAATAAAAAAAAGAATACGTGAGTTGACTGAATTCAGTATGAAATGATTACAGATAAGAAGGTTTGGTTAGGTGGAACGGATTAATTTATAAAGAGTAACGGAAAAAAAATGCAATGCAAATGTGAGTGGAAGGCGTGGTAGAAGAAAAGTATAGTTGGATCAAGTGTATACTCGTATTTGGAAAGAAGAAAATGCAAAGTAAAAGAAACCGTAGGAGCTGTATGAAAAGGTTTATAGATGTAGAATATACTAAATATGTGTGTCGCGATATTTAAGTCTAGCGCTCTTTCTTTACTGCCTACCTCGATAGAGAGATGACGTGGTGGTATGTATGTGTTTATATATTGAACACTTTTATTGCAAATACAATCTGGCGGGATTATTACCAGGCGGCAATCTATTCCAACCAACCACACAAAAGTAAATGAATCAAGTTACGTGGTCGCATAAATCATTCAAATGAATATCCATCTCCACGAAATCCATAAACATATACGTGCGCACATGCCCACGAACCCCACGAAGACGGACAATCACCTGAACATTATTTTTCATATAAAGTGAGATATCATGAATCAAAAGGAAATGAAGGGATCGTGGCGAGGAAAGGAAGAGAAAAATCAGGAATGAAACACGTTATTTTACTGACTAAAAATTAAAAGTTTTTTCAGTCGCTTCTTAAAGCATGCCAAGGACGGAGTGTATGGATTATCATTTGAATGATTTATGTGACCACGTAGCTTGCTTAATTTACTTTTGTCTGGTTGGCTGGAAGAGATTGCCGCCTGGCAATAAGCCCGCCAGATTGTATTTACAATAAAAGTGTTAAATAAATAATTAAATATGTGTTCATAAATAAAGAAATAATCTCACAGTATTTCAATGTACGTGTCGGCAATACTACCGCACCTAAAAAGACAAAAACACTCAACACACTCACTTAACGCGATTATCACGATTCCGTGTGTTTACGTGATAAACTAGATTTACGTTGAGTTTCGTTTCCGTGTTTTCATGTGATCGATTCCTCTTTCAAAAAGAATTTACTTGTATCACGCAAATATTTTTTGGAAGCAATTCAACCTTTTAAAGATAGTCTCCTGATTTTTTTCTATTTCTAAGATTGAAAATAACCTGGACAGTGAAAATATGCATTAATGTGCAGTGACGTCGCGTCATTAACCCTTCCCTTACGGTGATAAAAATAATACGCGTGCTCCGTTGTTGGGTAGTGAGTACGCAATCAAAAATTAGCGATTTTAAATCGGAAAAATAATAAAATTCATAGATAATCCCCTTAATTAATTAAAATTGAATTAAAAAATTATAATAATTGAGATTTATTTGCTGAAAACATTAAAAAACCATCTGGCAACGCTCACGGAACGGGCGTACGTCTAACCTATTTGCAAGCTTAGAAGCCACTAGTAGCGCGGAACGTTAGTCGTATACCCCGGCGCTTACGCCTTTGCTTGCGACCTTGAGACAATTCAGCTCCTCGCAATTCAGTCTAGTATGCAAGAGTGAGATGCGAATATAGTGTCGCGCTTCCCGCATATTATTCACCTATCGTCAAGACGAGGCACTCGCAGCGTTTAAATGCGAATTTGTTTTCGATCTTTACAAAACACCTCGATGTAGTCGATAAATTCTGATTATTATTAATATTATTTTTTAAATCAATGCGTAAATATATTATGGAGGAATACCTAAAATCTTAACCTTGTATTTATTATATTTATAGAGATATTGATGGTTATTAGAAGCAACGTGTAGAAGATACTCAACACAGGGAAGGAAAGGTAATGTGCAGTGAAGTGTCAGATCTTGAAGATTTCGACATATGAATCTGGAGACTAACTACTGTCTCCTCGGTCAAATAGAAGACGGAATATGCAGGATCTTTTAAGCATATTGATAAAGAACGTGTCTAAGTATATCATCATCACCCTCATCATTATCAACCAGGGTCGATCCACTGCTGGATGAAGGTCTCCCCAAGTTGACACCCAATAGTTACTTTTTGCTCGTTGATGCCACGTGATGTTGCCATGCTTCCTGATTTTATCTATCCAGCGTACCTTCGGTCTTCTTCTAGGCCTCTTTATGCCTCTTGTGTACCATTGGATGATTTAGGATGTCCATCGGAAGTCTGACATTCTGGCTATTTGTCCTGCCCATTGCCATTTCATTCTTTTGCACACCTTTACAACGTTTTCTACGTTTGTTATATTGCGAATCCAGGTGTTTCGTTTACGGTCTTTTTTAGTATATGCCAATATGCATCTGTACATGCCCCTTTGTGCGGTCTGGAGCTTTTGTGAGTTCTTTACTGTGAGCGTCCATGTCTCGCAGCCATACGTAAGTACTGGAAGAATACACTGGTTATAGAACCTTCGCTTCAAGGATATTGGGAGATTATTTTTGAAGATGTTGTTCAAATGTCCAAATGAGCTCCACGCTAGTTATGTTCTTTGTGCTATTTCCTCCGATATGCCACCTACAAAGGAAAAAAGTTGGCCCAGATACACATATTCCTGGACAAGTTCTAGCGGCATTCCATCTACGTTTATTGATTTTGGGGTAGCAAAGCTTTTTATAATATATTTGATCTAAATATATATGGATATGTATTCTATTGACAGACAAAAAAAAACCTGCAGAACTTGCAAAGTATGTGCTGCACACAAGAAGATAAGTGAGGTCCGGTACATGTATAAGGAGTGTGATGTTACTCTCCACAAATGATTATGTTGAAAAAATAATTATGCTTAGCTAAATTATTTAAGTATTTTAAACAAACATTCTAAGTTTGTTTACATTCTAAGTTTGTTTACATTCTAAGTTTTTTTACATTCTAAGTTTGTTTATTACTGGGACGACCAAGGTCTGAGTGAATGTGATGGAATACAAGTAGCCTGAAAGAGTAGACTTGTCTTTGCTAAATAATTAGTGTAAGAATTGTTATCTAGTTATAAGTAGTATGTAGGTGTTAATTATTTCTAAGAAATCATATATTGTTTGTGGGATGAGCCCGGACCTTTTGGTGTACTCTCTCTTGAATGTATTTTTTTCTTTTTTTGTCATCTACTATATTTATTTTCTGTGTTTATTTTTTTTGTATATATTCCTGTTTCTACGTGTTTAAGGGTGTGGGCTGAAAAACATCTGGTGTCCCCGTGGCTGGGTTCGCCCTATATTGGTGGGGTGTATTTTGGCCGAGGGGATGCTATTAGATGAGCCCAGACCTTTTGACAGCTTCTGTGTCTGATGTATTGTCTGCAATTTATGTGTTTTAGAAGTGTTATTCAGGTGTGATCTTGTACATACTATGTTGCTGTCAATAAACCTAATATTTATTTATTTATTTATTTATATTTATTTAAGATTGTAAAAAATAAAATAAAATTTTATGTAGGAAAATAAGATTAAGTAAGTGCATAAAGTACAGGAATTAATTAAGATTAGTTAAGTAATAAATGTGTTTATACGTATAGCCTTGACAAATGTTTGTACAATATTTAACTTTGTTTAATAAAAAATAAAAAATATATTTTTTTTAAAATAAATCAAACATTTACTTAGATGAAAATAATTTTAATCAACCCTTTATAAAAATTAGAATTCCTCAAATCCAAGCCGGGCAGTGAGAATGGTTGTCTTGATTTATGTCGGGTTTTAAAGTGTTTTTGTATAATATTATAAGGTTACCCCGCATGTGGCATATTCTAGTTATTTATTAATTATCTTTTTTTTTGCTTATTTTTAAACAACAATTTCTTTAAATTTAAATTTATTCAGTCAGTAACTGATCTTACGAATAAAATTAAGCATGATATTTGGCACCGATGGGCGTTGGATTGGGATATAACTGGTATGAATAAGGGCTCTATATATAAATCAATCTAACAATCTATCCCTTTGAAACCACATGACAGACAAGATTGAAGTACAGTACCCGGCGGTAAGTTATACACATCGGGCTTTAACTCAAAACGTATGAATGAGAGAGACGACGCTCTACAAAGCCGCTCTTTCTTAACCCTTCCCTTATGGTGCTTAAATTGAAACGCGCGCTCCGGCGTTGGGTAGTGAGTACGCAATAAAAAATTAGCGATTTTAAATCGGAAAAATAAGAACATTCATAGATAATTCCCTTAATTAATTAAGCAATTCAACCTTTTAAAGATAGTCTCCTGATTTTTTCTATTTCTAAGATAGAAAATAACCTGGACAGTGAAAATATGCATTAATGTGCAGTGACGTCGCGTCATTAACCCTTCCCTTACGGTGATAAAAATAATCACGCATGCTCCGGTGTTGGGTAGTGAGTACGCAATCAAAAATTAGCTTTTAAATCGGAAAAATAAGAACATTCATAGATAATCCCCTTAATTAATTATAATTGAAGTTAAAAATTATAATAATTGAGATTTATTTGCTGAAAACGTTAAAAAACCATCTGGCCACGCTCACGGAACGAGCGTACGTCTAACCTATTTGCAAGCCCAGAAGCTACTGCGGTGCGAAGCGATAGTGGCTTACCCCGGCGTAGCTTACGCTTGCGACGATTGAGACAATTGAGCTCCTCGCAATTCAGTGGAGTATGCAAGAGTGAGATGCGAATATAGTGTCGCGCTTCCCGCATACTATTCACTTATCGTCAAGACCCAAGGTCGAGGCACGCACAGCGTTTAAATGCGAATTTGTTTTCGATCTTCACAAAATACCCACGATATAGTCGATAAATTCTGATTATTATTAATATTATTTTTTAAATCAATGCGTAAATATATTATGGAGGAATACCTAAAATCTTAACCTTGTATTTATTATATTTATAGAGATATTGATGGTTATTAGAAGCAACGTGTAGAAGATACCCAACACAGGGAAGGAAAGGTTAAGAAAGAGACTGTCGGCCATTATCGGATAAATTCGGCTTTGTAGAGCGTCGTCTCTGTCATTCCTACGTTTTGAGTTTAAGTCCGATGTGTATTATTTACCGCCGAGTACTATATCTGTCATGTATCGTTTGCGGATGGGCCACTGCGTGGTGGCTAGTCATCTTTACATAATGAGTATTATGGAGAATCTCGGTTGCAAGTTTGCTCTAGATGATGATACTATGGACCATGTAATTTTCGGTTGTCTTTTGCTCGACATATTTGATTTACTAAAAGTCATTCAACTCAGTTGAAACTTGGAATTATTTAGAGTTGTCATTTTATTTGGTGGCATAAATAATCTTAGTTTGATTGGATTGCTTCTTTAAAAAAGAAAGATTGATATTTAAATCGTTGGTGATAATTGCAGTAGTGATGCTTTGATGGTATTTGGCTCACATCGTGATAATGGTGGAAGTAGATGGAGTGAATAATGAAGAGAAATAAAGGAAATGAAGAGAAATAATGGAAATGAAGATAAATAAAGGAAAATAGGGATAAAAGGATATCATGAGTTATGTTACATTTTACCAAATATCTCTTAAACGTATATAAAGATGGTGCATATCTTATAACTTTTGTAATTTCGTTACACAGTCGTGCCGACAGAATTGCAAAAGAAAATGTGGAAAATCAGGTACGGTGCGTTGGGATGCAAAGGAGTTTCTCATCGCCTGATTCAAGTGTGTGTCCATATCTTTGTATTGTATTGTATCATACTTTCGTTACAAGCTGGCGGACTTGTAGCCATGTGGCAATATCTTCCAACCTACCACCAGAAAGATGTTAAAGAAGCCTTAAGTGAAAATCAGACTGAAATTATTATTTTTTTAAATATCTGCTCTCCAGCGGGAATCCAGCCCATAACCTCCGGGCTGCGAGACAAGCGCCTTACCACCTGGGCCACGGAAGTCATCGTATCTTTGGAATTTTTGTCACATAAGAAAGAGAATAATAATTGTTATTTTGCCAAAGAAACTATCTAGCCTGGTAAGTTTATCTTTGATTTTTGGATATGAACCAAAATCGATCACAAAACCATTGGCTGTCAGACAAGAGTTTTGTCAACTGGGCCACGGAGGTCGTCAAATTGACAAATGCGATATGAATATTTATACTATTAACGGGAATCGACCTCACATTCGTGCGTTATACATAAAGAATAAAAAAAATATTTTCTGACAAATTATCAAACCACATCTCTTTTGGGGTAGGCGGAAATGACGGACATCCACACTATTATATCTACCCACATGCTTCTCACTTCCTTCACATGTTTCGTAAGTCTTTCACGACAAATTTTTCTTAGTATCGTGGCCGATAAGTGCTAATTATTATTAATATTATTTTTTCATTCAATGCGTAAATGTATTACGGAGGAATACCTAAAATCTGAACCCAGTATTTATTATATTTATAGAGATATTACACTTTTTAGAAGCAATGTGTGCAATTTAAACATCACAGAAAAGGAAGGGTTAATATGTACATATATTCAAATTCAATATATGTATGTACATATATTACAAAATATTACCAAATTTTGCCAAGTAGACTTATATAACTGTGGAACACATATCTTATAGTGTTCAAGTATTTAGATTGGTTATTAGTGGAACAACGGTTATATAAAACAAGAAGAATTGGGTTTTCGATCATTTTATGAATAGATCTTAAAATGGGACAAACTCACGGACTCACTTGTAGCACGAGATGCAAGTTGCTATGCAGAACCAAAACATTACAAATGTTGATGCAGTGTTACCCAACTTCAGATGAAAAGTATTGTTTTTATATGTGTATGTTTCGTTTAAATAAAGTTATTTATATATAGAAAATAAAGCGTTAGTTATTATTTCTAAAACTGGTGAATACTATATAAACGTATATTAAAAATATCTTAATTGTTGCAAAACTTCCTTCTAAGTCTTTGCATACGAATTATGGAGGGGGAAATTTTATTACAAGTGTAGCAATTGTATTACAAGTGTAGCAATTTTATTACGAGTGTAGCATTTTTATTACAAGTGTAGCAATTTTTTCACATACCAGAGATTGTGCTCTCTTGTGGATCTAGTGGTTATATGTAATACAATGTGTTGCGATTAACTAAGGCCCATCGATCACTGAGTAAATTAATGTTAATGGAAGGTTACAAACCCTTATCCATAAAAAAACTCTATGTCCACATTATTTTTTAATATAATTATATATAGTATTCGCCAGAATATCACAACATTATTTAGAAATAGCTACTAATTTTGTGCTCTCCTTTATTAATATAAATAACGTTATATAAACAAAACATTAAGGACAATACTTTGCCTCTGGAGTTGAGTAACCCTGCATCAACATGTAGGAAGGTTTTGATTCTGCAAAGCAACTTGCATCTCTACTAATGAGTCCATGTGTTTTCAATATCCCAATATCTATCCATAAAATTACCACAAAATTCTCACAAAATCCAATATTTCTTCTATGTATGTGTTATTCCACCAAAAACAAATCTGAGTTCTTTACCTCTATATAATAAGTCTTCGACAATTACATAAGTCTGCTTGGTGAAGTTTGGTAATATTTTGTGGTATACATACATAACATATATTGAACTTATATATACATATAATTAATTAATAATTTTTAAAAAATGACTGTAATTTATTATTACTACTGCTTTTTGTATCTTCATGTTAGTTTAAGATAAAGTTTTGTATTATTTGTCAAAAATTTTAAGTACTTGTATAACCTGTCACATGTTCATTTGTATATAAAGACACTTGTGTCGTTAATTAAATAAATAATACAGGAAATAAAATAAATTACTTGTTGTTTTTTTTTCATAAATTATGTATGAAAACAATTTCTTGTCACGTTTAAATGAAGAAATAAATAAATTAAAAATACAGAGTTTTGAGAACTACTGGTCAAACCCCTCCTCAGTCGAGCGTGTAATCCTTATCAGGAGTCACATAAGGACATGTGGAGAAAGAAACGGATCAACGACGTCTTTGCTGGAGATTAACTCAAGCGCTTCTTTATCCCTTTTACGTGATATCGAATACCGACGTTGAATGCTGATCCGGCTGTATGTTGAAAGGTCGAAAAAATTAAAGACGCTCAAACGTTAAATTTTAACGGCTCTATTTCTCTAATAAAATTTTCTGTTTTCGATAATCTTATAAGGCACCTAAAATATTTAAATGTGAATGTATTTTCAGTGCTGTTTTTTTTTTTATTTTTCGTCAACGACAGAGTCGGCACAGGGACATAAACACTTTAGCATATATATTATTTATATTTATCAGTGACTTAGATCACAGATTGGCAAACTACGACCTACGGGACAAATTCGGCTTGCCAAATCTTTTTATACGGCCTTCGAGCTAAGAATGGATTTTAGAATTTAAGATTCTTTATAATTTCAAAGTTCGCGCTATAACGGAATGGCCGACCGCCAATTAAAGGCGTTACGAGATATGTTACGTGTAGTTCGTACGTAGCCTCGCATTCGTTGATCTTTGTTGTGACGACATGCAGTTGTAATTCGGCAGCGTTTCCAGTGCCACGTGTATCGCTGCTATACGGCATTTCTTTTCGTTTCATAAACCGTGATTGTTATAAATAAATATACATATTATTAAAAAAAAAATGTCCGTGCATATCATGGCAATGTCAAAATTAGAAAAGAAAGTGGTAACCACAGTCATATGAAACAAACAGTAGTTTAGTAAATTAATCAAAATACTTGAACAATAAAAAATATCTTCAATAAAGAAATGTGTTTCTCATAACTCATATATCAATCTCTTACAACTAACCAAAAATATGTTATAACAAATTAAACTCATTCTAAAAACCTATCAAAATATTTTTTACTTACTAGTCATACTTGCAACATCCGGATTGGAAAACACGTGTCGAAGCGTCTAGTCTAAGAAGGTTTTTGAAGTGAAACTTTTATTGGCGCGGTAGGGCAAATTGGTCTGAACGTCACGATAAGTGAATCTATGTGTTTTATTATTATTTTATTACTATGAAATTATTATTAAATATTTAATTCATTAATAAATTATTATGAATCATTTTAATATAATTAATTATTAAATTTTGATAATAATAAATATTATTTTAATATTATTAAGTGTATTATATAATTATTATTATTTATTACAAAAAATAAAAATAAATAAAAATTATATTTTATTCTTATATTAATATATTTAATATTAATTAATTTCTGAATGAAGGTCTCCCCAAGTTGACTCCAAATAGTTCGGTTTTTTGCTCACCTATGTCACGTGATGCTGCCATGCTTCCTGATTTCGTCTATCCAGCGTACCTTCGGTTTTCTTCTGAGCCTCTTTATGCCTCTTGGGTACCATTGGATTATTTCGGATGTCCATCAGGATTCTGACATTCTGGCTACGTGTCCGGCCCATTGCCACTTCATTCTTTTGCACACCTTTGTAACGTCTTCTAGCTTTGTTATATTGCGAATCCAGGTGTTTCGTTAACGGTCTCTTTTAGTATATCCCAACATGCATCTCTCCATGCTTCTTTGTGCGGTCTGGAGCGTTTGTGTGTTCTTTACTGAGAGCGTCCATGTCTCGCAGCCATGCGTAAGTACTGGGAGAATGCACTGGTTGTAAACCCTTCGCTTCAAGGATATTGGGAGATTGCTTTTGAAGATGTTGTTCAAACGTCCAAATGAGCTCCACGCCAGTTTTGTACTTCGTGCTATTTCCTCCGATATGCCACCTACAAAGGAAATAAGTTGGCCCAGATACACATATTCCTGGACAACTTCCAGTGGCTTTTTATCTACGTTTATTGGTTTTGGGGTAGCAAAGCCGTTCATCATATATTTGGTTTCGAAATATTCATTTTTAAACCAACCCCTCTGTCAATTCTTGCATATATGTAATCATTATATTAATAACTACGTATATTATTATTATATTATAATAAATTCAAAATACATAAAATAATAATATTAATCACATATATTATAAATAATATAATAAAAGCATTATGATAACAAATAAATATTAAAAAAAAAATTTAATAATAAATAATAACTTAACATATAAATGTATTTAATATAAAAAAATATTAGTTTTATATTATATTATTATTAAAATTACTATTTACTATTGAAGTTATTATTATGAATTATTAAAAATAAATATTTTTTAATTAAATTAAGAGAGATTTTCTTGAATTAAATTCCACATAACCATTTCCTTATCCTAAAAAAAAAAAATTTAATGGAAAATAAGTAAAATAACTTTTTCCTAGGAGCTAAGAAGTTTCACTTCTACCGCGCGAGAGTCTCACACATTTGTTTTTTTTACATGACCCGCTGATTTATTTTTATTTATGATATCGTTCTTAATTTCTAGTCAGTAAAATAACGTGTTTCATTCCCAATTTTTCTTTTCCTTTCCTCTCCACCATCCTTTCTTTTTCTTTCGAATCATGATATCTCACTTTATATGAAAAATAATGTTGGGGTGATTTTCCATCTTTGTGGGCACATGCTCACGTATGTATTTATGGATTTCGTGGGGATGTATAGTTATTTGAATGATTTATGCGACCATGTAACTTGCTTCCTTTACTTTTATCTGGCTGGTTGCGAGAGTTTTCCGCCTGGCAATAATCCCACCAGATTGTATTTTCAATAAAATTAATAAATAAATAAATGTTCTTACTCTTGTAAAGGTTTTCGATATTTACGTCTTTCAGAATGTATTTTTTGTTCTTGCCAAGTTTTTTTTTAAGTTCTACCAAACTTCAAGTGCCTCAAATACTTTCTTATATATACGTTTGTAAAAATATGATTTATTCTTTTTTCATGATCAAACAATAACATTTGTTTTCTCTATATATTGATCGCTGAATTTTCTTTTAATCCACCTTATTTTCTAACTTCCTCATTCCTTATTCTATCATAAATAATGTTTCAACATATATAGTATTTCTAACAAGAGTATTTCCTAGTGCACAAAAACACTATTAACATCTGCTGAATTCAGGTTATCGAACCATTTTTTTTCTAAAAACAGCTTCGGAACAAATCAATTACACTTCAGTGCAAAAAAGGTTACAAAAAAACAAAAGTAAAAAGGCCACGTTCACCTGTCACAAATTTATTTAAGTCAACACATTTACGTGATCTTACTTACAAAGTGCCTCAGATAAATTCGTATCGATGTTCGACTGTCTTAACCCTTTGTAGTATGCAGATCACGTTTGGAGACACATTCGATTTTTAGTTTATTCACGTAGTCAAGATTCTGTTTTGGAAGCGTAATGGCATTAGTGTGTATCGAATATATGAAAATAACGTGTATGCGTGTATGTGTAACACCTACGTTTAAGGTTTTGCCAAATTGTAAACGATTTAAGAAAATATTTCTTGATTCATAAACGAAATATATTAATTATTACTGGGCCTCGTAGTCAAATCAATGACGCCAAAACTGAGGCCATCATGTTCTCCCGAAAAATCAAGGAAAGAGTGCCGTCGATGCCCTTATTCATCGGTGGTTGCCTGGTTGAGTGGCAGGACGTGGTTAAATACCTCGGCCTGCACCTTGACCGGCGACTGACGTAGAAAACCCATTTGAATACCATCAGACAGAAGAGTCACAAGGGCATAGGGGCTATCAGTTCGATATTTCATCGACGCAGCTTCCTTTCACCCAAAAATAAGCTCCTCCTCTATAAAACCCTTATTCGTCCTATCTTGACCTATGCTGCCCCCGTTCGGGGTACTGTGAGCAACACGGACCACCTGAACTCCAAAGAGTACAGAACAAGGAATTCAAGATATCTTTTAACACCCATCCCAGAACAAACCTTACCCGACTTCACGCCGAACAGCCAGAAGAAACCCTACAACACCACATCCTCGCTTGGACCGTAAAGTTCTATAAAAGCCAACAAAATCACAGCAATCCCTTAGTCGCTGCCCCGGGGGCTTACGAGAGTAAATCCGACCTACCCTTCCATTATAAGCACAAGCTCCCGAAGCATTATCTGCTGCCTGACTAGTCCACCTACAGTATTAGCTGGGACGACCAAGGTCTGAGTGAATGTGATGGAATACAAGTAGCCTGAACGAGTGGACTTGTTTTTGCTAAATAATTAGTGTAAGAATTGTTATCTAGTTATAAGTAGTATGTAGGTGTTAAATATTTCTAAGATCTCATATAAGTCGGAGATTCTTTCGTTACTCCAACGTCAATTGAATTGAGAAGCGAAGCTGTGCCCTGGAGTTTGTTTTAGGCTCACCTATCATACCGCTGAATTGGATTCGATGGCACACAGAAATTTGTATCTCGGTACCAGTTCGAATATAATTCAGTCTTGTTTGTGTTCCCCTAATTAAGAGGTGAAAGCCTTGAAACCGGTAGGGTTATACCGTTACAAAAAGTGGAATAAACAGTGTTTGATAAAACAAATTACAATGTCTTTAAACCTACACAATGTTAATGCATTAACCATAAATAATATTTGGTTCACTATCAGTTTCAAAGACCTATGGTTATCTTCCTCAGATAATAAGATCGCCCATAATCTGGTGAAAAAGACAGAGGCAACTGAAACCAGAGTGAATACAAAGAAAAGTATTGTTTAATTATATATATTGTTTATAGTTAACATTGTGGTGGCTTAAATACATTATAATTTGTTTTATCAAAAACTGTTTATTCAACTTTTCGTAACGGTATAACCCTATCGGTTTCAAGGCTTTCACCTCATCATCAGGGGAGCACATTCTTGTTTGTGCTCCCCCGGTGATGAGGTTTCACCTTGAAACCGGTAGGGTTATACTGTTACAAAAAATGGAATAAACAGCGTTTGATATAACAAATTAAAATTGTTTAATTTGTTTTGAAAAACAGAAAAAACTTTCATAGTTAAAAAAATTGACAATGCCGGGGATCTTGTTTTGTTTTTGTTCATGAATTTTTGCGTTAAAATGCAGAATTTTAAGTATTTGTACATCATGTACCAATTTGAGTGTGGTTATTGTTTGTAATATTTTGTAGTTTTTTTTTTTTTTTTGTTCCTTGAACTGTAAAAATGCAAATCTCACCTTTATCAAGATATGTTTGTTTTTCTTTGTGTTCTTTCCAGTGATAAGAGCATTTAATTAATATCTGTGATAAGCTGTTTGAGTTCCAAAAGTAATTCCTAGTTAATCAGGTCTTTGTTGTCTGAGAATAGGAATTAAGTGTGATGGGAGAAGGGGAATCTGTTATATTTTTGAATATTTAAATGCAGGTCTTTAAAAATCTGCTTTATTATTACTGTCTTTCATTGTCATATAAAATAAATAAATACAAACATATCGTCAAAGTCAAAAAGACAGCGCACCAGACGTGGTATGCTAAAATTGGTGTGAAATTCAGCTCTTAATTAAGGTCATGAAAACTGAAAGCTCAAAAAAAAAGTTAGATTAAAAGTTTAGGGGGTGTGGGAGGGGGGGAAGTGGTATACCTCAAGGAGTTGTAGGATGAGAAACAAAGTTAGAAATTACAAAATTAGGGAAGAACTGTGGTTTCTTGGCAATACTTGTTAGAGAAATCTCAGATAAACTGTCTTAAAAGATTTCTTATCTTGTTGACGTGTGCAGCTTTCGCAAGTACTTTAAGACAACCCCTGTTTAGGAGGTTTAACCACAATTTATGGCTGTATATAACCACTACATATATACGCTACACGATACCTAAAGTCGTATGTAGTAATAAAACATATCAAAAGATCTATAAAGGTTTTATAGTAGTTCGTCTAAAAAAATCTTGGACGGTCGCAAGATCAAAAGGGAAGACATTCAATTAGAAGAATAAAGAAGCAAGGGAATGAACTTTGGGTTTAATCTTTTTATAGTGCAAAAAATAACAGGAAGTGGTCCATCAAGACTTTAATATGTAAAGATGAAGTAAAGTGATGGAAGTTATTAACCATAAAAGATCGTTTAACGTTCTGAAAAATACATGGTTCCATTCTTTCCCATGTCCTATCAGATGCTACAGTTTAGCTGGATACATGTGGTGTGAGGTGACTATGAATAGGTCAGGAGCGGCACGCAATTTCCCGACCCTTCCACAAGAATTAACATTTGATTTTTCTGCTCCAGTGGCATTTCAAGGCTATGTTTGGTCCTTGTTGTACACGGTTATACGATTAAACTTTTCGTTGTATCAAATATAACCTGATAGTTAAAATTATTTACTGAACCACTGTTTTTTTTTTCCAACTTTAAATATTGGCATGACTTGCCAGTTTTAAGATTTTCTATTCATCATCAGAGGAACACGAAGAAGACAGAATTATGCCCGGGCTGCCATTAACAGACTAGACCCGTTTGACGGTAAGAATTCAGACTGGGGATTGTGGGTGGAAGTATTCAATAGACGACTTTGGCAAGTAGCGTCGAGGCTTAGAAAACTTATGGATATAATTCTAAAACGTTCCCATTACTGTCATCTACAAAACCACATATTTTATATCGATTCTGGCAAATTTTTGGACATCAATAATGGCGGAAATATTTTCGACTCACTAAAGACAGAAGCTATCAAAAGATCTGGACTTATCTAATAACATCCCCTCGGCCAAGATACACCCCACGATTGATTGATGGATTAAGACTGAGCAGAAAGAAAACAGAGTATCTGTACCTACCATTCGAGAACACAAATACTGTCACTCCCGTAATGCAAATGGATGGAGAAACATTACCAAATTGTGACTCCTTTAAGTATCTTGGGTTACTCATCCATAGCGATGGAGGATGTGCAGCAGATGTAATACATAAAATTAGTGTGGAATGGATGAAGTTTAGATCAATGACGGGAGTTCTATGTGATCCGAAAATGCCAGTAAAGTTAAAAGGAAAAGTATACCAAACGATTGTCAGACCCGCACTCCTCTATGGCTCCGAATGCTGGACGATGTGTAACTCTTACTCTAGGCAACTAGAAACTGTTGAAATGCGCATGCTTAGATGGTCAACTGGTGTGTACCTAAGAGACAAAATAAAAAGCTCACGCATTCGTAGAAGCCTAGGTGTTACAGACATCAACAGCAAGATGGAGGAGAGGCGATTGAGATGGTATGGGCACGTTGGACGCAGAGCACCCGATCACATTGTAAACCAGGCAATCTTCCTTGAATAACAACCAGAGGAAGACCAAAGAATTCATGGGTGGTGCAAAAAGATAACCTGATGCAGAGACGTAGTCCGGGACAGAAGAGCATGCAACCTGAGGACGAGGAGAGCTGACCCCAACAGTCTTCGCAGACAGTGAGTTGGGATGGACCCAGGGAGAAGAAAAAGATTCAAGAGAGACAATAAAAGGTCTGGGCTCATCCCACAAACATTCCCCCGACCGAGATACACCCCACCAATGTAGAGCAAGCCCGAACGCAAGGACATCGGGGGGCTTCCAGCCCACACCCCCGTATATCTAGATTAAAAAACAAAAAAACGTATATCAAAACGAAAACAAAATAAAAAGTAAACCCACGCATACCACCTCAGGTTAACTGTCAGCAAGAACGGAAAAAAGGAAAGCCTCGAAGGAGTCCAAATTTTATGAAAGTAAAATGACAAATGGGAAACGATGTTCACACATAAAAAAAAACATGACACAATACATTGAAATAGTTAAGCAGTAATATAAGAATGAAAAAAGGAAGCAAATAAGAGACCTATTAACCAAGAAGATGCTGCGAAAATACTTGCAGATGCTAAAAGGAAGATACGATCGCGTCAATCACAATGAACAAATGAGAGTCTACAGGAGCAGCAACACGACAATATGAAGCAATACAAAAACTATACGTCATATTGAAAACAGTCGATTTACTTCCGTCATTATTGACGGTGTATCCATAGTAAATGATAAAATCGTGTAAATGAGATACGTTCATCTCAAAATAGGGGCTAACACAGTGACGCGGCAGTATAACTTTATTCCACTATATTTAACTTTCTCTTATATGTTTCCCCCGATGTGGGCATCCTCAGATTATTAATTACTTTGAGAATGTTAACTTGGCTGAAAACACCCCCTTGCTATATTGTCCATAAAAAACTAACTTAAATAATGAAAAAAACAACCTTTGAAGTATAAAATTAGATTACATGCAGGCATATTAATCATCAAGCTATGATCCCTTTGGAAGAAGGTAAAAGGATAGGTCCCAAAACACTTTATTGAATGTATACATCTCATTATTTTTGCTTTTCTGTTTTTCGTCCTTCTTTTTCTTCCCAGTGTCATTTCAGGTCCCCCCAACGTTGAATATCACCTGAGAGTAGGCATATTTGTCCCTGGCAGCCCGAAAAAGATCCCAAACGTTTCTTATACCAGTCCAAACACGTACTCGTATATTGCGGAGCCAGGAGATTGGCCTCTAGCCAACACCTCTTCGACCCTCTATTTTGTCTTAGATGATCAGGTGCAGTAATTTGTACTTTGCTCCTCTAAGTAACATGCATGACCCAAATAGAACACCTTTCGGATTTTAATATTAGTCAGCAACTCTCTATCAACTTTGGCTCTTTGAAGAACCCTCGTGTTGCAGACCATATCCATCCAGGGTATCCGTAGCATTCTCCAGTGCATCCACATTTCGAATACTTCCAGTCGGTTCATACTATCAACTTTGAGGGTCCATGATTCCACTCCATGCAATAACACTGACCAAACGTAGCATTTGACTAACCGTTGTCGAAGTTTCAAGTTAATATTATCATCGCAAAATACGCTTCTCATTTTATTGAAAGCCGTACAAGATGTTTCAATTCTGCACTTGATTTCGGTTTCTGGGTCAAGGTCTTCCACTAGGATACTTCCGACCAGGGTTTCCGTAGCATTCTCCGGTGCGTCTACATTTCGAATACTTCCAGTCGGTTCATACTACCAACTTTGAGGGTCCACGTCGTTCTTCTTACCTTTACATAAGTATTAGCCATCACCTCATTTCCCTGATGGGTGAGCAAATAAGAAAGAATGCTTTACTTTCCTATCTGACACACTATTTATCCTCTTATACAATCATACGCTCACATTCTCATACAGTTTATATGATTTCTCTGACTTTTTACATTTCCTTCTTTCATAATATCATACACTTGATCCAACCATACCACCTCCAACATCCAGTTGGTCCTCCTCTACCACACTATTCACTTAAATTTGCACTGCTTTTTGTTTATAATAATGAAAGGACAATTCATATAGCACCGCTCATCGCGGCTCTTTTCAATCTAATTACACGTTCACGTTTGACTCCCATACATCAGTTAGTTCTAAACTTTTGATGTGGACTATCTATCACCTTGGCAGATTTTGATACTGTCCAGGTCGAGTATGTATATTTTTAAGTGTTTCACTGACTTTGTTTTCTCTCGCTGCATGCCTTTCAATATCTCTTGTAACATTTTCATCATCGATGAAAATACTAGATAAATAGATGAATTTGCTTACTGGCTTAATCTTTCATAACTCACTCATAACTCTTATCTTTCATAACTCACTCATAAGCTTCATAACTCACTCATAACTCTAATCTTTCATAACTCACTCATAACTCTAATCTTCCATAACTCATTCATATATCGCATTTACTTTTCCTCTCCCAGTTAATTACGTTTGTTTCTATCTATCTTTGCATTTTATGCAGATAACATACAAAAGTTCCACGTCCCTTGAAAGCATAACAGTAGAATAATTGTTATCTTCCTTTTTGCAGATTTTCTACACAGAAATACTATCGTTTCTTCCATACTCAAACATTTCTTCATAGACAATTTGTTTTTTTTTTTTCATAATTCATAAGGGCGTATGATAACACATCAGATATTTAAAATGTACGTCAGTGGTTTAAAATTCAACAGCGAAAGACCTTTTACATTCTGCCAAAAATATTTTCTGTGCTTAACAAAGAACCCCAATTTTCCTTCATATTTTGAAAAATTTCTCTTTATTTTAGAACACGGACGTTTCTCTTCCATCATGCGAATACCGTACTTTGCATTATTCATAATCATCATTATCACACTGTGTCACTATTGGAGTAAGCAGAGATAACATATATCTGCTTCATTCAATCCTATCTCATGACTTTTCGCTTCTAAAACGTTCATACACTTCGTCATGCATAACAAGATAATTCTTTAAATATTTTTTAACTTTTTGTAATTTCATTTAAAAATAAATAACAGTTAATTTCTCTAATATTCCACTAGTTATGAACTCCGCGATTCAATTGGTAAAATGTTTGTCTCCCAGCCCGGAGATTGCGGGCCCGATTTCCACCGGAACCCAGATTTAATAAAAAAGGGTTCCAGTCTAGTTTTCCCTAACGGCCTCTTTAACACGTTTCTGGTTCGCTGAAAAATATTTCCACATGGCAATTAGCCCTCCCAGTTGTACTATATACAACGAAAGTGTTATACAATACAATATAATAATTATATTGTAATTTATTTTTATCAAACACTGTTTATTCCACTTTTTTGTGACGGTATAACCCTACCGGTTTCAAGGCTTTCACCTCATTTCTTCTAGGCCTTGATATTTTTTTTACCTTTTGAACTACTAAATGTGTTCTCTTTTCATTAAAAATGTCACCAAAATCTAATAAAAGGTCCTGGGATCTGAAAAAGTAGTCTGAAATATAAGGATATATTATGCTAAAGAGAAAAAGATTTTCCCCGACACAGGCTGACGTAAAATCTACAAGAAAATAAGAGGTAATTTTTTTTTCAGAGAAAATATATTTAAGAAATGTTGAATAATTTACTGAAATAGCTGTTTAATAACGAAGCTTGAAGAAAGATATATACCTGGAGACGCTAATCCTGAAAAAAAAATATATTTCACCCAAGACCGCCTGAAATTCAGGTAGGTTTGCCTGAAATTTAGACGAGCATATTTCTTTCGGTCTCCTCCCCCCCACCGAACCCTTACTGACAGCTGACGTCTACCAGGGGTGACTTAAGCTAAGATTGAGTACTGATTCTGTGTGCAGCACTTAAATTTACCAATATGGATTACGTTTTCGAGAAAATTTATTAGAAATTATTTAATTTTTTTTTTTCAATTTGAAAGAAAAATTTATTCAAATCAGCTAAAAAAAATTTTTTTTAGAGGTTTTTCCATCATTGATGTTATTTTTTTAAGAGTAATGTTTTAAATGTTCTTAATGTTAAAAAAACTTATTTTACTTTACAAAAACAATTACGAGTAAGGTGTATTTATTTATAAAGACGAGAGCAAGTTTCTGGAATTGGATATCAATAGTTTAAAAACTAAGTTAATAATAATAGACCGCAGTGACAAACTGCCCCCAACTTATGTAAATCATGGTGTAGAAGTGGTCACTGACTTTATTTACTAAGGCTCCTGTATTACCTAATAATAGAGGACGCAAGGCGAGCTGGGTTTTATAGGAGCGCAACAAGAACTGCAATTTTAAATTTAAATAAAGTTCTGCATTTATGTGCCCCTGTATGATAAATTTAAAAGACATGTAGATGACGTATGTCCATTATAAATATTATACGTTTGACAGCTGAAAAATGGTGGAAAATTTAAAATTGCAGTTCTTGTTTTGCCACCCTATATGAACCGATGTTACTTCTAAATAAAGCTACGCCGAAGAAAGCAAAAGGGAATAATTAAATCATTATGTTCCAGAGTGTTGTATTGTATTAAACTTTCGTTGTACGTAGTACAACCTGGCGGACTTTTTGCAATGTGAAAATCTATTCCAACTAACCAGAAAAATGTTACAGAGGTCTTAAGTGAAAACCACACAAGGTTTATTGAAGTTAAACTTCTATAGGTGATGTAAGGCAAATTGGCCTGAACGTCACGGAAAAGTTAAACAGTGTATTATATTATTATTTTATTACTATTAAATAATTATTTATTATTATAAATTATTTTTAATAATAATTTAATAATAGCCGAATCAGAGGAAGACCTGCAAAAAATGCTACATCGATTCCATACTGCTTCCAAAAAATACAACATGTCTATCTCCATCAGCAAGACTAAATGCATGAGTCTAGCCAGAGAGCAAGTTGGATGCAGTGTGGCGATCAACGATACACCAATTTTCCAAGTGATGGATAGCTTGTTCGGAGTTTCGGTCCGATGGTAGGACACCTTACTCCTTCATCGGATAAGTTCTGACTGTTAAGATATTTATTGGAAATTTTTGGATCTTTTTGGGAATCGGGAAAGGATAGGTTTGTGGTAATTGTTTTGATTTTATGAATGATTATGAGAAATTATAAACGATTAAATACATATATAAATATGATGATATGTACATAATATTAAATACAAATATACATAAATTTGTGTCGTCACACACTGTTTTATATTGAATGGGTGAAAAAAAAAAAAAAAAAAAAAAAAAAAAAAAAAAAAAAAAATGAAAAAATGAATTGTGAATAAATTATAAGAATGAATATAGTATATGTAGATAAGTAAATGAGTGGGGAAATGTGTGACTTTTATAAATATATTAAGGTGTAGAAAATGTTTATTGAAGGTGAGAAATGCGGTTGCCTATGGGGGTAAACTGTCTGCCGGAGGAATTATCGATGATGGGGTGTTCAGAGTGACAATCGGGGGGTCATTTGGGGGGATGATTAGAGTTAAAGAGGGGGGGGTCGGAGGGATGTTTCGCAATATTGATTTCGGACGAGTGTGTCTGTAACTGGTGTTCGCGTTGTAGTTATCTAAGGCTTTTATGACTGGGTTGGGATGACGGGATATAGAGCTGTAGAACCTTTCGGCCAGAGCGCGCATATGTTCGGGGATAGTATGTAGTTTGGTATCTGCGTGGAGTCTTGAATTACGGACGATGTAGGGTGCTTTTAAAATTATGCGGAGGGCTTTGTTTTGAATGATCTGAATGTGATGTAGCGTTGTTTTCTTCGCGTGGCCCCAGACCGGAAGGGCGTATGTCAGTTGCGGTCTGACGATCGCTTTATATAGGTGGAGTTTAGTGCGCGTGCTAAGTTTGCTGTATTTACTGATCAAGGGAAATAATGATTTGAGTGTTCCGTGAGCTTTTGATTTGATATTGAGGGCGTGTTTATGCCACGAGAGTCTACTGCCTAATGTGAGGCCTAGGTATTTTACGTGTTTTGACCATGGGACGCTCTGGCCGAAGAGTTTAAGAGTTCTGATGGGTTTGATGTATCTGCGTGAGAAGCGGACTGCTGTGCTTTTGGTGGGATTTATTTTGATCTTCCATTTGGTGCACCAGTGCTCCAGAATGGGAATGAAGTCTTGCAGTCTGTTGTGGGATACGGACTCATATTTCGATGAAGAGAGAAAGGCTGTGTCGTCAGCGTATTGCGCGGTGATACAATGTGTACGTGAAAATTGGGGCATATCGCTCGTGTATATGTTATACAGGATAGGGGACAACAGTGCACCTTGGGGCACACCTGCCAGAATGGGGCGAGGGGATGAGTTTATACCGTCTATTTTGACGGAGAAGGAGCGATTTTCAAGGAATGATGCGATGATTTGCACTAGTCTGAGGGGAATACCTGACTTGTGCAGTTTGAATATGAGTCCGTTGAGCCAGACTGTGTCGAAGGCTTTCGCCACGTCTAGTGAAAGGAGGGTCGTGAGGCCTTTGGAGCTGAAGTATTTGATGATGTGTTCTACAACGCGAAGAAGCTGATGGTTGGTAGAGTGTAATGGCCTAAATCCGTGTTGCGAATCTGGGATGATGTTACGTGAGTAAGTTTCTAACGAGAGACGTTCTAGGATTAATTTTTCGAGCACTTTACCTAGAGTCGGGAGCAGACTGATCGGTCTGTAATTTTCAGGGATAACGTGGCTTTTACCCGGTTTAGGGAACATGATGACGTCGGCGTTTTTGAATGGGGTTGGAAAGAATTTATGTCGAAGGCAGGCATTGTAAATGGCGGTAAGGGCGTAAATGGCTTTTTTCGGAAGTTTTTTCAAGGTGAGATTATTGATTTTATCGGGGCCGGGGGCTTTTTTGTTGATGAGATTTTTTATGATAGATTGAATTTCTAACGGTGAGAAGAAGTCTTTGGTGGGGGGGGTTTGCTCATTTAATATGTCGGCAACTGCGTTGTCGACCATTATTGAGTGAGAGGGGTTAGAGAGGTCTGCATTTGGCGAGAAGATATTAGCTAGAGAGTCAGCAAAGGTCTCTGCGCGGTCGCGAGCAGAGAAAACGGGGCCATTTGGTCCTTGAAGAGAGCTGGGTCGGGAGGGCGTATTTCTAAGGCTACGCGTTAGTTTCCATTTGAGTCCATCATTGTATTCGAGAGACTCGACGAAGTCTGACCATTTGTCATTGCGGAGTTGCTGTAGGAGGTGTTTGATTTTTTTGACTAATCTGTTGTAGTCGGTTTTGTAAGAGGGGACAGCTGTGTTTTGCCACAACTTTCTGGTTTTGTTTTTTTCCATAATCAGTATTTTGATATGTGGAGGAAGGGGAAGTTCGGGTTTATCGGCTGGTCTCTCTTTTGAAGAGGATGTGAGAGCGGATTTGATGGTGGTTGTGAAGTCATTTATAGCGGCGTCTATGGAGTTCGTGTCGGGGAAGGTTGTCGGTATTTTGATGCTGCTGTCGACGTTAATAGCATAATCGCTCCACGAGGTGATGTGTCGCGGAGGGGCTGAGGGCGAGAAGGGTGGTAAGCCATCCGTCAATTGAAGTAATACCGGGTAGTGATCGGATTGAAGCTGGTGAACAGTCGTGAGATCTGTTTGATAGAGAATGTCGTTATGGACAATGATGTCGATGACATCAGGGCGATGATTGTCTATTAGTGGATAGAGGGTGGGAGACGTGGGTCCTTCCACGAAGTATCTTTTCCGGGAGGAGATTTCGTCAAGTTTATTACCGTGAGTGTTGGAAGTGCGGCTGTGCCAGAAGGGGTGTTTAGCATTTAGATCTCCCGCCATGATGGTGGGGATATTATCTGCGAGGAATGAGTCCAATTCAGACTCGACAAGTGGGGAGGTAGGTGGAAGATAAGTCGCGCAAAGTTTAAGAGGGCCGTGATTGGCGGTGTTCACCACTACGCATGTGGATTCTATGTTGACGGTGGAAGGGGAGGGGATGTGGCAGTGGTCTATTGTGCTTTTGATGAGAGTTGCGGTGCCGCCTTTTCTGCCGATGAGGCGGTCGTCTCTGTAGCAGTAGTAGTTACGGATGCTGTAACGGTAGCTCGGTTTGAGATGCGTTTCCGTTATCAGCAACACGTCCAGGTTGTGCTCGAGAAGGAAATCCTCGACCTCTTGTTTATGTGTTCTGAGGGAACCGTTTGCATTCCAGAACGCGGCGGATATATGGGATGGTTTATAGGTGCGAGCCATGTTCTTGGATGTAGTTGAGGAGGTTCATGGCTTCGGTGATGGCTGATTTTAAGTTATTCAAAATGAGATCGCGATTTGGGGGGGGGGGCGGCGGGCAATATGTAGTTTTGGGGTGTAGATGTTGATAATAGGGGGCGATGAGTTGCGACGTTCGCGTATGACGCGTTGGAAGTGACTGGTTTCGATGCACTCTGGGGGGCGTTGGGGAATCGCCGTGTGGCGTTGTTTGCCGAGGGGGCGTTCGGTAAGGGGGCGTTGGTGGAGGGGCGTTGGTAGATGCCATCCATGAGGGGGCGTAAGGGCTGCGGGGTCTGGAAGTGGTGGTGGGGAGCGATTGAAGGGAGGTTGCTCTTGGGGAAGCGTGGGCAGCCTCTGAAGTTGGCCGTGTGTGGGCCTCCGCAGTTACAGCAGGTGGCGGGAGTGTCCGCGGGCTTCCTGCATTCAGATGTGTGATGCGTTCTACCGCATTTCACACAGTTGGCTGGGGCGTGGCAGTTGCCGGCGGAATGGGCAAACTGTTGGCATCGATGACACTGGCCCATGCCTTTGCGCTTGTTCAGCTCCTCCACTGTGACTCGAATATCGAGTACACCGTGGAGTTCGGTGAAGATGCGCTTTGCGGAAGAGTCCCTTGTCATCTTGACGATGACCATGGGGAGTTCCACTCGATTCCGGTTTTTCATGCGATACACATTTAAAACCGGATAATCGAGTGATTTGAGTTCATCTGAAATGTCCTCGACGCTGATAGGGGTCGGTAGGCCGCGGATGACGGCTAGCAGGGGCTTCTCGCTCTCCAAATGGAAAGAGTGGTATGGAATGGCGAGAGAATCGGTAATGTGGACTAGGGAGCGGTAGGCCTCTACGGTTTCAGTGGTGATACACCAATTGAACAAGTTACAAAATTTAAATACTTGGGTGCTAGCATAATGTGCAATAATGAACTCTATGGCGAAGTGCTTGAACAATCACAAAAGGCCGCAGCTATTTCCGAATGTTTAAAGAACACTATCTGGAAAAACAAGCATATAAAAATGCAAAGCCAGATGAGGATATACAATACCTGTGTCCGCCTCATAATAACATACAGAATAGAGTCCAGAGCTGACACTGTCAGAGCCAAAAATCTCCTTCGAACCAGCGAAATGAAGGTACTCAGGAGTATCGCTGGCAAAACCCTTCGTGATAGAATACGAAACACAGAAATCCAAAGGACGTGCGAAGTTGAAGATGTTGTCAGATGGGTACGACAGAGAAGAAGGTTCTGGAACGAACACGTATCCAGAATGGCGGAACCATGAGCCGTAAGAATGGCCAGGGACAGTATCCCCCAAGCAAGCAGACCTCCAGGACGACCTCCCAAAAGATGGAAAGACAGCTGGCAGTCGACGTCGCAAGAGGCAAACAATGATGCAGGATCATAACAGGGCAACAGGCCTAAAATATGATGAAGAAGAAGAATTATTTTTGATAATCATAATTATTAACATTATTTTAATATCATTAAGTGTAATATATTAACTCCGTGGCCTGGTGGTAGGACACTTGTCTGCCGATCCGGAGGTTGCGGGTTTGATCCCCACTGGAATCCAGATTTTTTAAAATAGGATTCCAGTCTGGTTAACACTTAGGGCTTATAAAAACCTCTGTCTGGTAGGTTGGAAGAGATTGCCACATGGCAATAAACTCACCAGTTTCAAATAAAAATTATATATATTGGGTGTACAAATAAGTCACCGCCGTTTGACAAAAGTTGGCGCCACCAGTAAGTTATGGTTAAAATTGTCAGATGTAAAATGTCATTATCGTAAGGTTGGACATCTGTCAACAACATGACCTTGAAATATTAGTGAATTTTTATCAGTATAACATATTCTTTTGTGTTCGAAAATGTCAAGTTTTGAGCCGAATAAGCGTCATTTGCGGGAACTTTTGATTTACTTCTTCAATTTGAAGAAATCTGCAGCTGAGGCGCATCGATTGCTTGTAGAAGCATATGGTGAGGCTGCCTTAAGTGAGAGAAGTTGTCGTGAGTGGTTTCAAAAGTTTAAGAACGGTGAATTTGACATCGAAGACAAAGAACGTAGCGGAAGGCCGAAAGTGTACGAAGACGCGGAATTGGAAGTATTATTGGATCAAGATTCGTGCCAAACGCAAGAAGAACTTGCACTTACATTAGGAGTGACTCAACAAGCAATTTCACATGGGTTGAAATCATTGGGAATGATTCAAAAACAAAGAAATTGGGATTCATATGAACTGACACGGAGAAACTTTGAATGCCAATTTTCCACATGTGAAATGCTGCTTGCCAGGCATAAACTAAAGGGTTTTCTGCACCATATAGTCACTGGTGATGAAAAATGCATCCATTATGATAATCCAAAAAGGAAGAAATCATGGGGATCCCCTGGTCATGCTTCAACATCTACGGCTAAGCCAAATATTCATGGAAAAAAACTCTTGTTGTGTATTTGGTGGGATCAGCTTGGTGTCGTGTATTATGAGTTGCTCAAACCGAATGAAACCATTGCTGGGGCTGTCTACCGAACATAATTGATGAGATTGAGTCGAGCACTCGAGGAAAAGCGCGCCCACTACTACGCCAGACACGACAAAATTATTCTCCTGCATGATAATGCTAGTCCACATGTTGCGGCACCGGTCAAAACCTATTTGGAAACACTCAATTGAGAAGTTTTACCCCACCCGCTGTATTCACCAGACATTGCTCCTTCTGATTACCACTTGTTTTGATCGATGACGCATGGCCTGTCTGAGCAGCACTTCACATCATATGAAGATACCTAAAATTGAGTCGATTTGTGGATAGCCTCAAAAGATGATGATGATGACTGACGCGGTATTCGTATGCTGACAGAAAGATGGGGAAAAGTAGTGGCAAGCGATGGGTACTACTTCGAATAAAACATGAGGTTCCGTTCTTTCACAATAAATGCCCATTTTTTTATAAAAAACGGCGGAAACTTATTTGTACACCTAATAATATTATAAAAAATATTATTTATTATTAAAATAATAATTATTTATTATTAAATTTTTTAAATTTTTTTTATATATTATTTTTATATTAATATATTTAACATTTATTAATTTTATTTTATATTTAATTACTTTGTTTTATTTTATTTAATATTCATTTTAATATTTATTTAATATATATTTTTATATTTAAAATATAATTAAAATAATATACGAGTACATATGTTATTATAATATTAATAATTATATTATAATTAATTATAGTATAATAAAATATTATTATTAATAATACGTTATTAATAATATAATAAAAATAATAAAGTAATAAATAAATAATTAATTTAATAATTAATAATATCATAAAAATATTTATTTTTTAATATTAAAAAATACAAATAAAATTTTATTAAGTGTATTATATTATTATTAAAACTATTATTTATTATTAAAATTATTATTTATTATTGAAAATTTATTTTTTTTATTTATTAAAGAGAGATTTTCTTGAATCAAATTCCACGTAACCATTTCCTAATCCTAAAAAAAAATAAAAAATCGTTAACAATTGGAAAAAAGCAATGCATAAAATTAACTTTTCCTAGGAGCTAAGAAGTTACACTTCTACCGCGCGAGAGTCTCACGCATCTGTTTTTTTTTTAAATCTGGGTTTCAGCGGGATTTGAACCCACAACTTCCAAGCTGGGAGACATGCCTCTTATCAATTAGGTCACAGAGTTCTAGATGAGTAAATATTAAAACCATGATATCACGGGTTCCGCTATATGAGTAAGACAACGCTTTCCATCATATTGTGGGAACCACGGTCGTCGCTGAATATTGTCAACACATACGGTCAACGACCGACGAAACGACCTTTGGATACCTTGACGAATTATATTTTACAGTCCGAAGGTCACATACCAAAACATTGACGCGGCCGGACATCGCGCCGCATTCCACAGTAGAAAGAGAACGCATCACGCTGTCTCGCCGGTTTCGTAAGCAAATTGTTTACCTACAATACTATTTACGATATCTACAATACTTCAATTGACCATTTCTGCACGCACAGAAGCGAGATAAAAATATATCGCGGGCGCACTCCCGCGCCCATTCTGAAATATTATAAATACCCACGTACTATCCAATATAGTATTTATTCACTCTCTCCTTCCGCATTGCGATTTAACGTATTTTATTTATTTACCAACAACTACTATCATCATCTCTTCAGATAAGAAGCATTCCGCTAAAATATCATGAATTCGTAGTGAAGAGGTTTAGACCAAACTTCTGTTCCTTCTGCAGTAAAGTTTTTTTTTTGATTTTCAGTTGTCACTTTTCATAGTACGATATGTCTTACTTGCTTAAGACAAAATGTATGTAACGAAGAAAAGTTTTGATTCCTGTATGACAAATGCAATACACACCCAACCAGTATTTCCCCTTTAAAAGCATTTACAATGGCTCGGAAGTGACACGCGTCAACTGTCAGTTTAGGATAAACTGGAGAGATTCACGAGATTATAAGAGAGATATGTCCCAGTTAGAGCTTTCCGGATGTCTCTTCAAGTTGTGAGAATATAATTTCTCTACTTTATGAAATATGAAAGCGGTTTACGATGGGATTACAGAAAATTTTTCATTTTGGTCCTTTTCATGTAATGCTGGTTATAGTCAAGAAAAAACAAACAAATGAAACAATAAAAAAGGAACAATTTGAAAAGCTCTGTTTAGAGAGAGCGAGATTTATTCGAAAGCGCTTTAACTCGACATTTGAACTCAATATTATTAACAGATTAAAACAAAACCCAAAAAGGACAATCTGAAAAGCTCCGTTTAGAGAGAGCGAGATTTATTCGAAAGCGCTTTAACTCGACATTTGAACTCAATATTATTAACAGATTAAAACATAACCCAAAAAGGACAATTTGAAAAGCTCCGTTTAGAGAGAGCGAGATTTATTCGACAGCGCTTTAACTCGACATTTGAACTTAATATTAGTAACAGATTAGAATATAACTCAAAAAGGACAATTTGAAAAACTCTGTTTAGAGAGAGTGAGATTTATTCGAAAGCACTTTAAGACGACATTTGAACTCAATATTATTAATAGATTAAAATATAACTCAAAAAGGACAATTTGAAAAGCTCTGTTTAGAGAGAGCGAGATTTATTCGAGAGCGCTTTAACTCGACATTTGAACTCAATATTATTAACAGATTAAAACATAACCCAAAAAGGACACTTCTTAAAAGCTCTGTTTAGAGAGAGCGAGATTTATTCGAGAGCGTTTTAACTCGACATTTGAACTCAATATTATTAACAGATTAAAACATAACCCAAAAAGGACAATTTGAAAAGCTCCGTTTAGAGAGAGCGAGATTTATTCGAAAGCGCTTTAACTCGACATTTGAACTCAATATTATTAACAGATTAAAACATAACCCAAAAAGGACAATTTGAAAAGCTCCGTTTAGAGAGTGCGAGATTTATTCGAAAGCGCTTTAACTCGACATTTGAACTTAATATTATTAACAGATTAAAACATAACTCAAAAAGGACAATTTAAAAATCTCTGTTTAGAGAGAGCGAGATTTATTCGAAAGCGCTTTAACACGACATTTGAACTCAATATTATTAACAGATTAAATATAACCCAACAAGGACAATTTGAAAAGCTCTGTTTAGAGAGAGCGAGATTTATTTGAGAGCGCTTTAACTCGACATTTGAACTTAATATTATTAACAGATTAAAATACGACACAAAAAAAAAAAACAAGTTGAGTGTAAGGGTTGAAGGGTGGTTATTGTGGTCATTAGATTAAGTACTCGTACTTCCCCGTATATGCACATGTTTGTCATCGTTATACCATATGTCATGTAGCTCAAGACTCAGTATCGTGACTCCCATGATAGCCTCCTTTGACTCCTCTCCATCCATATCTGCATCTTGCAGCTCGAAGGGCAGTTGTTAAGGTTAGTCCAGTTGCATATTTCACTTGGTTAGTCCAACGCATTGGGATTCTTCTCCTTGTGCGTCGTCCTTCCACGCCTCTAGCAATCACAAACCTCTCCAAACTGTGTCTTTGGACATGGGCAATGCGCCCAAAGAATCTGTAGGAATACCTACCTAAATAAATAAATAAATAAATAATTGTCAAAATGAATAAGTGACTTGTTAAACACAATTAAATTAAATTAATTATTGTCAGATAGTAAACATACAGGGGCAATGACCGATGAAGAATTCAATGATTGTCACACACTATGAACAACAACAATATTTACTATTTACAACGTCTGCGAATTGGCTAGCCATCTCCAAATATAAATAATTAACCTACCGCCAGTTCATGCGCTAGAGCAAGGCAGATATGTATCGCGAATGTATTCACTCATTGGTATAAATTACTCGGACGCTGAGAAATAAACATATTATTATTGTCATTCATTCAACTGTCAAGACTTGTTATTTATTTTACCCGCTGTCCACTTATCGTTTTATATCCGCATTCCTGAGTCTATATTCATTGAATACAAATCAAGATCATCATGACTTATAGAGATAAGCAATCCGCTATATTGATGACTCTGAACGAGAAGTAACGCAGATCGACTAAAACGAAGATAGCGATGTCGATATCAAAATCATCAGCACGTTCTAATAGGACACACGCTACATTGATAACGACCATCGTTACAAATCTATCGGCGGTGGCCTGCAGACTTTTAAGAAGTTAACTAATATGACAATACTTATGACTATCATATATCAACCTAGCAACTGCATTGAAAACAGACTGGAGTCGAGAAATTTGTGAATCAGACCATCTAGAATAACAATCCAGACGCAACACAATAAGCGACATAATACTCGTAATATAAAAACCCGAAGAAATCGAATAACATATTTGCAAATGAAGGAGAGTTTACTATCAAGAAGAAAAAAAAAGAAATTCTATGCTAACCTTTGAAAAAATTTTCACACCCATGAATTATAAAGCATATCCATCAAGAAGATGTTGTCTACGCGGTGAAACCTTCTTCTTCTTCAACTTTCTGTAGACTCAAGAGTATGTTATTAGGATTATCCTCTTATAATGCTGAGATCCAGCTATCTCTCCATCGTTTCGGGGGTCCCCCTGATGGACGCCGTCCATCCGGTACCCCATGCACAGCTATGTATGGGATTTTTGTGGAATTCATTCTCTGTACATGTTCGTACTAGTATCGTTGACGCTGTCGTCCCCATCTGACCACATCTTGGACCTCACAGACCTCTCGGATTGTGGTGTTCCTTATACGATCACGCAATGTCTTCCCAGCAATATCACGTAGAGTTCACATTTCTGTTGTCCTTAACATAATTTTGGTTTTGACAGTGTCCGCCCTCACTTCGATGCCATATGTGAGGATAGGTCGTACACAGGTCTTATAAATGCGTACCTTGCTATCTGTTCTCATATCTTTATTCGTCCATATGACATCTCTCAGGGAGCCCGCCACAACTGCAGCTTTATCTACCTGAGGCCTTACTTCTCTGGGGAGGTCATGAGAGCTGAGCAGTTTACTGCCAAGATATCTGAACTGGGTTGTTTGTTTGATTGGCTTGTCACGTACTGAAATTCTACACTCTAGTGGGTCTTTGAAGAATGTCATACACTAAGTTTTTGCTACGGAGATAATCATGTTATTCTTTGAGCAGGATTCATCAAACTTTGTGAGCATTCTCTGTAAGTCATTTCCGTTTTCAGCTATGATCGTAGCATCGTCAGCATAACAGAGTTATGTGGTAAAGACTTCCAGAGAAATTCATTGAAGACACGTGTTATAAAGATGTTCACTTTGCTTTCTGATGCAATGTACTTTTTTTAAAATTTAATTTAATATATCAAATTAACTGAAACGTTTTCTGAAAACTAAGTGATAAATAAAAATACATCGGCACATATTTTGCTGCCATAAATTTCTCTCTTAACTGCGCTATATAAACTGTAAAATTATTATTATTATAATACGGAATCATTCCAAAACCATCAAATAAAATACAAACACAAGTTCTAACAATGAATCATGGATTATGTACAAATTGTAAATATATATTTAACGAGCTTGATATTTGACATAATTACCTTTACGTACAGTTTGTCATGTATCGAATTTACTATATTATCTATTGCGACACGACTTTGATATACCATTATAAACACTCGCGGTTGTAATCTCTGTTCTCTCAACAGCGACAGCCTCCATTGAAAGCTCTTTGGAGCTTTAATCGGAATGTTCCAATGAACGGGCTTACCATGAATCTAGTTTCGGTTATAAAGGTCCTGTAATAATCTTGCTTCGGGTATACACTAGAAAATTATGTCAATTGGATGGGACAGTTTTGCGCGGAAAATTATTCGCTAAACCGTTTGATTAAAAATATGTTTCTACGTAGAATACCACTTGAAGAAAACACAATGTGTATTGAAACATGTATAATACCTTGATCAAAAAGTTTTAGGACTTTATTCATAAAATCGAAACTACAAGTTTATTCATCAAAATCGATATAGTCCCCTTCAATGTACTTCCCATCTACTGCAACGCACTTACGCCAGCGCTTGATTCAATCCTCGAAATACCGCTGGTACTCAATTTTTGGCATGTTCTTCAGAGCCGTCTTTGATTTTTTTCATGAAATCCTCTCGGGTGCTGTAACGCGTTCCGCGAAGCGGTTTTTTAGGCCGGTCGAACAGGAAAAAGTTGCAGGGAGCCAGATCAGGTGAATTCGAAGGCTGTTGGATAATATTCGTATTGTTTTTGGTCAAAAACTCATGGAAATCATGTCTTTCGCGATTTCAACGCGGTCCTTTTTTTACATGAAATTGAGGTCTTTCGGCACCAGTTTTGCAGCGACACGTCTGAGGCCCAAATCATTAACCAAAATGTCTTGAACGGATACATAAGCGATGTTCAAGACCTCTGCCAGCTCTCTGATAGTCAATTTGCGGTTTTCGGCCAACATTTCTTCGATTTTATCGATGTTTTCATCGATTTTCAACTGCCACTGCGTTTGTCATCCTTGACCGACTCACGACCACTTCACAACACTTCCTTGACCGACTCACGACCACGAAAAACACTTCTACAACATTTCCAAGGTCTGCGGACCGTTAAATCCGTTTTTCACACAAAATTTAATGCAAACTCGTTGATGCACAGTTGATGCCATTTTCAAACTTGTAAAAAATCGAAAACACGCACAATGGTAGATGCACTCAGTACAGCGTAACTTTTACAAATGTCAAGGTATGACGCTGAAATTTAAAGGAAAGTGTCAATGATAGATGTGGTAACCTAACAAAAAAAATCCAATCGGGTGACTGACAGCGCCACACGGTGGCCGGTAGTAAATGATAAGATGAAAAATATAGCATGATTTAACATAATAAACTGTTTTATTATATCAATTATGAAAATAATAACATGATAATAATAAAGCGATAATTTAGTTTCATTGTAATTTATTATGTAACAAGTCTTATTTGTGCTCCCCTGAAGATAAGGTGATAGTCTTGAAACCGGTAGGGTTATAATACCATTATAAAAAGTGGAATAAACAGTGTTTGAAAAAACAAATTACGATGTCTTTAAACTTCCACAATGTTAATGCCTTAACTATAAATAATACAATATTATATAATGAAATAATAATTTAGTCTCAATTTATAGTGCCGTTCAGAGAGCAAACTTTTCTCAAGTGCGCTCTAACTGATAATTCAAACCCACTATTATTGACTGATTTAAAGTATAACAATCTGAATAAATACATGTACACAAAAACATAAGTTGAGGGTAACGATTGGAAAGTAGCGACTGCGGCCATTAGATTAATTACTTCCTTGGTTCTGCATATGTTCAGAAAACTAACACATCGATCAATATGTCCCGGGCCTAATTACTAAAGCAACATTTGTTTGCCAAAATTCTTCTTTATTTATCAACATAGTCTCCTTCAAGAGCGATACATTCATTCCAACGCTTTCCTATCTTTTCTATGCCAGCCGTGTAGAACGATTTATCTTCGGTTTCAAAATACGCATTAGTTTCGGCAATCACTTCTTCATTGGAGCCAAATCTCTTTCCCTGGAGCATATTTTTGAAGTTTGCGAACAGCCAATAGTCGCTGGGTGCCAAATCTGGAGAATACGGTGGGTGCGGAAGCAATTCGAAGTTCAACTCATGCAATTTGGCCATCGTTATCATCGACTTGTGACACGGTGCATTGTCTTGATGAAAGAAAACTTTTTTCTCATTCATATGAGGCCGTTTTTTTGCAATTTCTGCCTTCAAACACACATAATTCGTTTTTTTCCATTCTTTTGAAAATAGCAAAAGTAGCGTCACTAAAACCACTGTTACTCAATGACACAATGTCGGAATGTCATGAAAGTTTGACACGTAACTTCTAAAAGTTAGTACTAACTGACGATGGTATAGATTTGTTATTAGAGGCGCCATCTGTTGGCTAGTCCCGGGACTTATTGATCGATGTGTTACAAGTATTAAATGTAACGAATATGAAGGATAGTATGTCATGAAATAAAGATCTCAGTTCGATGACAGGCTTCATTTAGAGGTTGTTAATATAATAATGCTTTATTGTTAAATTAAAATTTCTTAAGAAAACATAACATTCAAATATTCAAAATGATTTTTCTGTTAAGTTACATATAAACTGAGATATCAATGGACAGTAGCTCTCCATTATTCGCGGGGATGTGCTCTAAGCACCATCGTTACCATCGACTTGTGACACGGTGCATTATCCCGATAAAAGAGAACTTTTTTCTTCTTCATATGAAACCGTTTGCAATTTCTGCCTTCAAACACAAGAAATTCGTTTTTTTTTCATTCTTTTGAAAATAGCAAAAGTAGCGTCACTAAAACCACTGTAACTCAATTACACAATGTCGGAATGTCATGAAAATTTGACACGTAACTTCTAAAGATTGGTACTAGCTGAGAACGGTATGGATTTGTTGGTAGAGGCGCCATCTGTTGGTAAGTCCCGGGACTTATTGATCGATGTGTTATACTTGTTAAGAAAACAGTGTAAATCGCACCAACGCAAAATGAACTACGACGAATGGTGAAAGACATAGGTCCAAGAAATTGCTAATAATTATTAATTACCTCTTTAATTAATTACTAAATATTGCTTTAGTCTCTGACGTCGCATATTAGTCGAAGGCAATACCTTATTTCCCGATAATGGAAGAGTGCCTAGCACAGATCATTATAGGAGTAATTAAAGCTCTGTACCCTGAATAACAGCCTTGTTCAATCCAACCACCACCCACGTTAATCGATATCAGTGCCAAGTTGGTAAAACCCTTGCCTTCTACCTGATGGTGTGGGCTCAGACAAAATCGATACCGGAGTCCCCAATAATGAAAGAATGCCTAACACAGATTATTGTCGGTATAATTTAAGCTCGATACCTTGACTAAGAGCCCTGTTCAATTCAATCACCACCCATGCAAAGCAATATCGATAGCCTAGATGCTAAAAATGTTGTCTTCTATCTGATGGTTTGAGCTCAATTCGCGTGCGAGCTATTTTCAGTCTGTGATTACGAAGGAGGAGTGTGTGTTGAGGTATAGATCATTCAGTCAGAAGACTCATTTTGCAATAGTGTGAGTAACAGTGCGTTTACAAAAACTTGTCACTTTATATTTTTTTAATGAAGTGAAAAAACAAAAAAATATTAGAATAATATTTTATATTCAAACATTGAAATGAACATACACACGTTTTGTAAATTAAAAATGCTGTCCGCTTAAATTGTAATGCTCATAAAAATAAAATGAAAGTAAGTTTATTTAACATATTAATTGTTTAAACATAGCAAATTCTAGGAAACATAAATAACAATACTGAAATTTTTCAAGATGAATATATCATACTTACATAATTACAATGCCAAATAATATAGTTTTAAAATAATAGTGGATGGAGTGATACTAAATTCTAGGAAACTTTAAGTTATAACAAAGTACATTCTAAGATTTCGAAACATTTTGAATTATACATTACATTGGACAAAAATAGTACTCTTAAGTTCAATATGGTAGTGTTTTTCTAATCATCGAGTATTTTAACAGCAATACAAGCGTGCGCTCTGCGCGAACCAATCGTGTGGCATTCTAAAACCAATACCTCTATATAAGTTGTATAATACAGAGAGCGGTACTCACACTATTGCATAATGAGTCTTCTGGCTGAATGATTTATATATAAGGGTGTAATTGTGTGGTGCATGACCACGCGGTAACGTACTGGACTTCAGTACGAAAGGTCGCCATTTCGCTACTCTCCTCGAATGACACAGGCATTTTTTCCGCCTAGTATTCGGAAGAGGGGGGGGGGTATAAGAGTACATATGATTTTGGTCATATATATTCTTCCTAATAAAAGGAAAAAACATGTTTATGGACTCTGATCGTCTCGCTTCGGTGTGCCATCGGAACAAGTACAACGGTGTGTCCAGTGAATTTGCTGGTGTGCAACAGATCACTCACTTAATCAAACCCCATTTACATTAGAATGGCGAGAGGATCCTTTATTACATAGGTTTCTTCACTTATTTGACCCACTACCCCCTTTTCAGCAAAAAAATTACACAAGGACCCCCTGGAAATTTACCTTTTTTAAATAAAATAAAACAGAAAAATTTAGGGAACATATTTTTATGTACATATCTATAGTTTTATGAATAAGGATCGTTGATACTTAAATTGTTGAAGTATTTATTAAATAATCCTAATAAAAAGGATGAACCTGGTGTACTGCCACCAATTTTTTGTAGTTTGTTTTGTAGTTTATTATTTGCAATAAAATTTCAACAAAAAAATTATGCAACTATTTGAGTAATTTTTTTAATTTAAAAGAGGTATTTTGGAAAAGAAATTATAAAGGTATTTAAAGATTAAAATTACTTATAAAGATTAAATTATAAAGATTAAAATAACTAAGTATCCCCCTACTTCCTCCAGGGACTGCATGGCCCCCTCAGTTCCCTCCAGTACCCCCAGGGGGGCCGATGAGCCTACTTTGGGAATCTATGCTCTACTTTGTGGTCCTGCAAAGATGATAAGAGTGCAAATTGAAAGGTGTTAATAAATTGTATTTTATTATTATTTTTCGAATTGAAAGGTGTTAATAAATTGTATTATTATTTTCCAATTGAAAGGTGTTAATAAATTGTATTGTTTTATTATTTTTCCAATTGAAAGGTGTTAATACATTGTATTGTATTATTATTTATCCAATTGAAAGGTGTTAATAAATTGTATTGTATTATTATTTTTCCAATTGAAAGGTGCTAAGAAATTGCATTGTATTATTATTTTTCCAATTGAAAGGTGTTAAGAAATTACATTGTATTATTATTTTACCAATTGAAAGGTGTTCATAAATGGTATAGTATTATTATTTTTCAATTGAAAGGTGTTAATACATTGTATTGTATTATTATTTATCCAATTGAAAGGTGTTAATAAATGGTATTGTATTATTATTTTTCCAATTGAAAGGTGTTAATAAATTGTATTGTATTACTATTAAATCCAGCATCGGGAATTAAACCTGAAACTCCCTTAGTGGGAGTCAAGCGACCAACCAGCCGTGCCATAGAGTACGTTATTTATTATTTATTATCTATGCTGAAGGGAGGCTGACAGCATGTGTGTATGAGAAAACAAATATTTTTGTCAAAACAGAAAACCCCCTGTCATCCTCTGTATTGAAATTTTATCTGAAAGCCTTTTTGAATTTTGAAAGCCTTCTTTACAGCACGTTCATTGACTCGTCAATCGAAGTTTGAACCACCCTCTGACCGCAACAGCTTCCGTAAACTCTCCTCTCGACTGAGGGAAAGACAAGGGTTATTTGTGGTGTGCGCTTTACCTTTAAAATATGGAGATTTAAGGGAGACTTTAGATTTTTATTGATTTTTAGTAAAGAATGTAGGTTTTTTAAAGTAAACGTACTGATAGGTAATAAAATAAATTAAAAAATGTTTCCATACATAAAGACCATCACGCTCTTTTCGTGTCAGGGTAGGCAAAGAAGACAGAGCGTCAAGTTTTCCTAACTCGACAAACATCCTTAGTCGATTCCCCATCTCTACACCTTATTATACAACTTCTACGATGTATTTGACTTTCTATGTTTCATTCTTTCAAAGTATCATTAACTTGATCCACCCATACTTTTCTAGGTCTCTCACGCCTCGCACTTTGTGTTCTTCTTCGTCTTTAACATTGTAACAAACCAATGTTAGACTAACTCCGTCATTGGCATATTTAAAGACGCAATTAAAAAAAATCCTCAGTTTCTAGTCAGTAATATAACATGTTTCATTCCTGATTTTTCTTTCCTCTCCACCATCCCTTCCTTTCTTCTCCACCATTCCTTCCTTTCCTCTCCATCATCTCTTCCTTTTCCTTTAATTAATTATATCTCATTTTTACTTACAACTAGTATGTACGAGTATATTTTTCATAAACTTTACGAAGGTGTTTAATAATTTGATTATTTTTTTGCTACCATGTAACTATCATAGTTTTATTTACTTTTGTCTGGTTGGTTGGAAGAAACTGTCGCCTGGCAATAAACCTGTCATATTGTTTTTGCAATTGAATTGATCCATGTTAAAAGGGCGTTTTTATTCCTAATCACCTTATTTCGTATGTTGTAATATATTGTAACTTCGTTTGTTCTTCTTTTAATATTCTTTTTTTGGTTACAAAATATATCCAATTTGTTCAAAAGGTTTGTTGTTGGTTACAAAATATATCCAATTTATCCAATTGTTCATTTGGTAAGAATGCATGCGATAATATTGTTGTCAAGGGGCTGTAGCTAATCCATCATTATCCCTCGTGATCAAGTATAATCATCAGCCAATTTGTAGACGGAAGACGCCTGCGCGTGTTTAACACTTCCCTTACGGTGATAAAAATAATACGCGTGCTCCGGTGTTGGGTAGTGAGTACGCAATAAAAAATTAGCGATTTTAAAACGGAAAAATAAGAACATTTATAGATAATCCCCTTAATTAATTATAATTGAAGTTAAAAATTATAATAATTGAGATTTATTTGCTGAAAACATTAAAAAAACCATCTGAAAACATTAAAAAACGCTCACGGAACGGGCGTACATCTAACCTATTCGCAAGCCTAGAGGCAACTAGTGGCGCGGAACGTCAGTCGCATACCCCAGCGCATACGCCTTTGCTTGCGACGTTGAGAAAGTTCAGCTCCTCGCAATTCAGTCTAGTATGCAAGATTGAGATGCGAATATAGTGTCGCGCTTCCCGCATACTATTCACCTATCGTCAAGACGAGGCACTCGCGCGTTTAAATGCGAATTTGTTTTCGATCTTTACAAAACACCTCGATGTAGTCGATAAATTCTGATTATTATTAATATTATTTTTTAAATCAATGCATAAATATATTATGGAGGAATACCTAAAATCTTAACCTTATATTTATTATATTTATAGAGATGTTGATGGTTATTAGAAGCAACGTGTAGAAGATACCCAACACAGGGAAGGAAAGGTTAACTTTATTGTATATAAACTGTTACACTTCAGCAAGTTCACAGTCTTAACAGATCAAATAAAAAATAACGATGGAAAAGAGATTACACTTTCAGTACGATCAACAAGTTAATTATCTACGCTCCATCGCAGGCAGAACTCTTAGAGATCGGATCAGAAATGAGACGATAAGGTCTGTCTGTGGTGTTGAAGACATAGTGAGGTGGGGAAGAATTAGAAGGCGCTTCTGGAGCGATCATGTGGACTGCATGGAGGATATAAGACTTGTAAAAATCGATAAGACTGAAAACCCTAACAGCAAGAGATTACTAGGAAAGCCGCCGAAAAGGTGGAAGGACAGCTGGACGTCATCATCCTAGGACAGCCCACCGTCACAAACAGGTCATACGACCTAGACCAAGAGGAAGAAGAAGAAGTTTAATATGCTACAGTATTTTGTTAAGCAGGAGTTTTTATGTAGCGCATTTGTGTATCGCTTAAAAGCACTATAAAAATTATGAGAACTACTATATAAGCGATAGAAAAACATAAATTTAGACGTTAAACAACCTAAAAGTAAAACTTGTCTGGAATTGAATCAACCAGGAATCGAATTAAGGGCGCCCATTAATTTAGTGTGAACGTTAACCGTTCCGTTTACGTTCATCCCTTCTCAATTCATACGTATTATGTCATACGTTTTCACCATACTTATTTTTATCAGTGCATTGCGTGTTCTACTTTACATTTTAACCCTATATTTTTATCTCATATTTAAATACTTGGGTGCAAGCATAATGTGCAATAATGACCTCTATGGTGAAGTACTTGAACAATCACAAAAGGCCGCAGATATTTCCGGATGTTTAAAGAACACTATCTGCAAAAAACAAGTATATGAATATCCAAAGCAAGGTGAGGATATACAAGACCTGTGTCCGCCCCATAATGACATACAGCATAGAGTCCAGAGCCGACACTGTCAGAACCAAAAATCTCCTTCAGACCAGCGAAATGAAGGTACTCAGGAGTATCGCTGGTAAAACCCTTCGTGATAGAGTACTAAACACAGAAATCCGAAGGATGTGCAAAGTTGATGATATTGTCAGATGGGGACGACAGAGAAGAAGGTTCGGCGGAACCAAGAGCCGTAAGAAAGGCCAGGGACAGTATCCCCCAAGCAAGCAGACCTCCAGGACGACCTCCCAAAAGATGGAAAGACAGCTGGCAGTTGACGTCACAAGAGGGAAACGATGATGCAGGACCATAACAGGCCAACAGGCCTTAAAGAAGAAGAAGAATTTTCATCTTAGTGCACGCATTTCTTTTGATTTGTTTTGGCTCATTTCAGTATTTTTTAAAGCACACATTTTAGTGCCCCATTCATTTTGTTTCATTTTAACGTGTGTTCAATTTTTTCTTGATCGATGATTTTCTAAATAACAATACGACCATTTCATAATTTAATCATATGCATACATAATACCATCAAGCCATTTTCCTATCGGGGTAGACAGAAAGGGAAAAGCGCATACTTTCTTATCTCGACACACATCCTTAGCCTCTTCTACACTTATACAACTTCTACGATTTATCTGACTTTGAACATTTGTTTCTTTCAGAGTTGAATATTTATTTGATCCAACCATACTTATTTTGTCCTTTTTCTCACACGCTTTCCGCACACATTTGCACTATATATCTGTTTTGTTGTCTTTTTTCATTCATTTGTTCCACGTATCCAAACCATTTATTTATTATTTATTTATTTATTTTTTCAAAACAGTCTTAGTCCAATTACATTGAAAAATACAAGACATTAAAAAAGAAGAAAAATTACATAGAATTTTTTTTTAAATAATGCATATGCATACAAACGAGTATATACACACAAACATATGATACACATATATTCAGTCACTTACGTATGTTGATGAGTTCTTTCTAACGCGCTTAATCTTAGAAGAAAATTGACTTTTTCTTTTGATAATGTGATATGAAATATGTCAATATCCGAAGCAGTCCCGTTCAGAAGAGTTAAGGCCCTTCCAACAGGTATAGCGGCTGGAAGACCCGTTCTTGCGTATGTTATTGAGAACAGTTCTTGTTGCCGCAGTTTAGTGTAATAGTTAGAAACATTTAACGCTAATCTTTGTAGTAATGCTGGACAGCTCACAACTCCTCGAACGAGTTTGACAACGTATACCGGGAGACGCAGATCTCTTCTTACGCTCAAGGAGTTATACCCGAGCATGCCCAGCAGAAACTGAGTAGGATAAAGCCATGGATAGACACCAAACTCACTCGTATAGAGATATCGTAGATATTTTTTTTACCTTCTCCCCCATGAGTGATTTCTGCGCCCCCACCGGGTTGTCGCTCTATTATTCTTCTCAATATACGCATTTCTACTGCATTCATTTATCTTTTCTCAGTCTTCTATCACGTCCTTGTTTAACTCACATACATCAAAGTTTGCACCAAAACACTATTGTGGACTATCACCTAAGCAAATTTTGAGACTATCCAGTTTGAGTATATTTGTTTTAGTATCCCATTTACTTTTGTTATTCGCCGTTCGATATCCTTAATAACTCTTCCGTCATCTGTGAAAATTCAACCCAAATAGCAGAATTCTTTATCCTAAGCTAAAATCTTTAAACTTTCCCCCATGTTTCACATTTACTTTTCCTATCACACTTTAATATCACAATTTCTTTAGATTTTGCAACATTCATTCTTAGATCTTTCTCTATGCATTTCTCATACTATCAAAATCTGCAATTCATCTTCACTATCCGCCGACAATATCATGCCACTTGCATACATCAATCCGTTTACGTTTCTATTCAACATTTGTATGCCTCCAATTGACCTCTAAAAGTCTTTCACACATGAATCTATATAAATATTTAAAAACCAGGTTGACATAACGCATCCTCGCTGCATCCATTTTGAAATATTAAACCATTCAGTCAATACCACCTGTTAGTTAGTTTACATTCAACACCATATTCAATTTGAAAGATGAAGGAAGGATAATTAAACAAATTGGAAGAACAAAACATAACTGTAAATACTTGAAAATAATTTTCAAAATATGATTTACTGATTCGTACGGCATTACTGTTCAATTAAGACAGGGATTTGTTCCGTGTTATTCAAATATTCCTCAATAAAGCTTTTGAATTTACGAAGTGCTTTTTGTTATTATTTTAAGCTTTAAGGATTAATATAAAACAGGCAAGCTTCATGGAATTATATTAAATTATATGAACCTTTAATAAAGCTAAACAATGAGGAACAAGCATCGCCAGTTCATTATAAGAAACGGAATTAAAGGAAAAAACTTTGTAAATGTTACCTTTTTATATAAAGTCACTTTTATTGAAAAATATTGTCGTATTTTTACTCCACGCCCGTGGATTTCAGTGCCGGCCAATTACAGTGGGATTTAATTAATTTCAATTTTAATTAATTTTTATGTCATTCATTCACTAACGACGCGGACTCGGAGAAATTTTTCATTTTCAGTGACGGATTGACATTTATTAAAACTTAATCAATTAAAAACTTTAAAATTTATTGACACAATTCAATAGTTATACAAGAACCTTTCTCAATTTATAACTTTTATTTAAAATTAGATATTCTCTGTTAAAAGCGTATTATATTCAAGACATTTTAATTACTTGTGATGAAAATCATTCTTGTTACTATTTTTTTTGTTTTTTTCAATACGCAACCTTTAAAAAGTGTACCAAAAAAGTATTGTATTGTATTAAACTGTCGTTGTATGGAATAGAACCTGGTGGGCTTATTACCTTGTGGCAATATCTTCCAGCCAACCAAAAAGATGTTACAGAGGTCTTAAGTGTAAACCAGAGTGGAATCCTTTTAAAAAAAACTAGGTTCCAACGGGAATTGAACCCGCAACCTCCGAGCTAGGAGACAAGCATCTTACCAACTAGGTCACGGAGGTCGTCGTGGTATTGGAGACAGATGCTTTGTATCCCATGAACTGCAACGCATTTCAACGTCTCTATTATCCAAGAATGGGAGATTACTGAAAGACTTTCGACAACACGCGGAAGAATCCTTATAAACTTTAGGCTGATTGCTAGAAAGAGTTATGAAAGTCTAGAGAAACTGGAGATCACTTGAATAGTTGAGGGAAGCTGAGCAAGAAGACAGGGTCTTATGAGATGAACGGGTCAAATAAATTAGTAAACAGGATTTTCTTCAAGCTAACTTGGAGCACCACTTGTCCCAATCCCTGCAAATCCCTACAAAGACCAGTTTTCCATACATTTGTTAGAATTGTTTTAACTGTTTTTGCCATTCCAAATGCGTCTTGGATTATCTGCTTCGCATCATCCATTCCTCGTTATAAGATCATCTTGGTAAACAAATTCATCGATCTCTTCGTAATCTTTTAGCCAGTCACTTCTTATCATACTCTCGAATCGGTCCACGACAAGGACTTCATTTTTACTTTTGTTTGTTTTATTTCCTAGTTGGCGGCTCTCTATTAGATATTTATAAAACAACTTGGCCATCTTCATTTAGTTTACAGCTTATTTCTTGGAAGGTTTTAGTTGACAATGGTATTTGACTGATATTTGAAAGGAAAATACTCAGAAAAATATTCGGACCCATACAGGAAAATGGTTCTTGGAGAGTGAGATATAATGAGGAGTTATACAGCATATACAAAGAGCCCAACATTATAAAATACATCAAAATTGTGAGGCTACGTTGGGCGGGGCATGTAGCAAGAATGGGAGAAGAGAGAATGCCTAACAAGGTACTCTTTTCCAAGCCCCAAGGAAGACGTAGCGTGGGTAGACCAAAGCTCAGGTGGATGGATGGGGTGCAGAGTGATACAAGCGTGATTGGCATCAGGGGCTAGAGGAATGCATCCCAGGATAGGGGGGAATGGCGACGACTGCTGCAGGAGGCCGGGGCACACAATGGGCTGTAGTGCCATTGATTGATTGGTATATGACTGAACTACTCGTATATTTTTCGTCGTGTTTTACATTATCATAATTGAGTAAGTAATTTCCAAAGGGTATTCACTCCACTTAGCCTTACATCTGTTCACTTTTAAACCGATTGGCTTCTCCGATCTAGTGCCATCAAAGGTCAATTTTGGTTGCATTTGAAATTTTCTGTAAAAATATTGGCAACTTGCTCGGCCGTTTAAACTCCAGGCCTTAAGAAACTTTATAAGATAATAAATATTGCGCTGCGAGTCATTTTCCTTCTATCGTCTTGCGATGTCACACCTTAATTACGTCGTCACAACTATTCCTTTCACACTCTAGTATGTCACTAACGGAGAAGAATTCTCCTCTTTGTGCAGTTTATTTTTTGTCCCTACGAGACGTCACGTTCATGAAAAAAAACAAATGCGTGAAACTCTCGCGCGGTAGAAGTGAAACTTCTTAGCTCCTAGGAAAAGTTGATTTTATGCATTGCCTTTTTTTTTCATTTGTTAACGATTTTTATTATACTTTTTTTAGGATTAGGAAATGGTTATGTGGAATTTAATTAAATAACATCTCTCTTAATTAAATGAAAAAATAAAAAAAAAAATATTTTAAATAATAAATAATAATTTTAATAATAAAAAATAATACACTTAATTAGGGTGTGGGTTGAAAAACATCTGGTGTCCCCGTGGCTGGGTTCGCCCTATATTGGTGGGGTGTATCTTGGCCGAGGGGATGCTATTAGATGAGCCCAGACCTTTTGATAGCTTCTGTATTTAATGTATTATCTGCAATTTATGTGTTTTAGAAGTGTTATTTAAATATAATCTGTACATACTATGTTGCTATCAATAAACATATTATTATATTATATTATTATAATTATGCTAAAGTAATATTCATTATTATTAATAATTATTAATATTAAAATAATTAATAATAATTTATTAAAACATAAAATATTTAATAATTATAAATAATAATTTAATAATGATTTAACAATACATACACCGATTCACTTTTCGTGACGTTCAGGCCAATTTTTCTTACCGCGCCTATATAAGTTTCACTTCAATAAACCTAGTGTGGTTTAAAAAAAAATATAGAAAATATTTCGATCTTCTGGTGTAGATCACACTAGATGGGGACTTATTTTGTCCCTCATAACACCGTGGGTGGTTGTGGGATTGAACTGAATTGAACTGAACATTGTCAAAATATTTCAACTATTATTGTAACTTTTTAAGTAGTATTTCATTATTTTTGTGTGTTTAAAAGTTATATTATAATAAATATAACTGTTATATTATAATCAATTATATATTTTATTACTTCGATACGCCACTGTCTGCATTAAGTATTTTATCATCAATTTAATATGAGTCATTAACAATATAAAAGTCCCAGAATGCCTCCGTCTCTGGACAGTTTGAACAGTCCCTTATTCTCTTAGCCAGATGAATGCTGAAGATAAAGGCCACCCCATTTCTACATTTAGTTTTCTTCTCAAAAGGATATAAGCTGAATCCGATATGTACAATGCAAAACTCCTTCGAAATATCTTAACATATAAAAGACGATTAAATGAGTTTTGTGTAGTACATTAATTACTTTGCAGGACCCCTTGAGGCGGCAGCTGCAATAATAACAATAATAATAATAAAAATATAATTGTTGTAGCGTCTTTGAGAGAATGTATGTAGCGTCCTTGTGATAATTGAGGTAGCGTCCTTGAGAGAATGGATGTAGCTTCCTTAAGAGAATTGATGTAGCGTATTTGAGAGAATTGATGTAGCGTCTTTGAGAGAATTGATGTAACGTCCTTGAGGTAGTTGATGTAGCGTCCTTGAGATACTTGATGTAGCGTCTTTGAGAGAATGGATGTAGCTTCCTTGAGAGAATTGATGTAGCGTCATTGAGATAATGGATGTAGCGTCATTTAGAGAATGAATGTAGCGTCCTTGAGATAATTTATGTAGCGTCCTTGAGAGAATGGATGTAGCATCATTGAGAGAATTGATGTAGCGTCCTTGAGATAATTAATGTAGCGTCCTTGAGATAATTGATGTAGCGTCATTGAGAGAATTGATGTAGCGTCATTGAGAGAATTGATGTAGCGTCCTTGAGAGAATTGATTTAGCGTCCTTGAGAGAATTGATGTAGCGTCATTGAAAAAATGGATGTAGCGTCATTGAGAAAATTGATGTAGTGTCTTTGAGAGAATTTATGTAGCGTCCTTGAGATAATCAACTCTCAAGGGAAAAACTTTGAACAAAGATATAGTACCACATGAAACCACCCCGTATTGTTGTTTAAACGGAAGATAAACCTTATTATTTTTTTTTATATGTTTGTTTTCCTTAATACTGAAAATATTTCCATTTTAATTTTAAAGAAAACTATAAAAGAAAAAGATAAATAACGTATTTGTGGATTTTGAAAAAAATTATGACCACGTGATGAATAAATATGGTGTTGAATGTAAATAAATGCGTGGTTTTATTAATGTTATGTCGAAAATAGAGCATGTATTTGAATGAACGGCGCTTTGACTGAGTGTTTAATATTTCGAAAGGGGTTAAGCAAGGTTGTGTTATGTCACCCTGGTTGTTCAATGTTTATATAGATTTATTTATTTAACACTTTTATTGCAAATACAATCTGGCTAGTTTATTAACAGGCGGCAACCTCTTCCAACCAACCAGACACAAGTAAATAAAGCAAGTTACGTGATCGCATAAATCATTCAAATGACTATTCATCCCCACGAAATCTATAAACACATAACATACGTGAGCCTTTATCCACGAACCTCACAAAGACGGACAATCACTCGAACATTATTTTTCATATAAAGTGAGATATCACCAATCAAAAGGAAAGAAAGGGGTGGTGGAAAGGAAAGGAAAAAAAAAATCAGGAATGAAACATGTTTTTTTAGTGACTAGAAATTAAGAGTTTTTTCAGTCGCTTTTTGAAGCATGCCAAGGACGGAGCGAGTCTTTTATTGGTTTGTAACTGATTCCAGAGTCTCACTTCATAGACAGTAAAGGATGACGTAAAAAAAGAGGTGCGTTGAACTGGAAAGGCCAACAGACAATCTCTGTTTGAGTTTAGCTCTATCCATGATTGGAAAGACGCTGAAAATTTTCGAGGAGATAAGCGGGGGTGGCGGGACAGTTTAGGATATTATACAATAGAGTCAGTATATGAATATAGATGTATGTGTTAAGGAACCAAAGAGGTCAATGGGTGGCATAAAATATATAATAGTTATATGTGTGCATTGCTGTATGCTAATGACGTAGCGTTAGCGAAGAGCGAGAATGTGTGTGATGAAAATGATAAGTGAATCATATAGGAGATGTCAAGAGAAAGATCTAGGAATAAGTGATGTGATATCCAAAGTAATGGTGATGGAAAGGTATGGACAGCGCATGATCATCACCGGTAAAAACCCTGTTATATGTGGACGAAATGTCTTTACGAAAAGCAAATAATACTTCTTTCAGTGTCGTTTTTAAGCAACATGGGACATAACAAAAAAGAATCGAGACAGACAGTCGGTGTCACTTTTTGTATGATTTATGACGGGGCGGGCATTTGATAATTTAATTTTTCATCCATTAATCAAAAAATGTTGTCTTTTTTACCTCTCACGAACGATCTTTGACATTTCGATAGGCCGTGCCAGATAAATTTAATGTTTGCTCTGTACACGACGACCGCGGTTTAATGAGAAGATTAATTGCTAAGAAAAAAGTACAGTGTTTTTTGTATACATGTCTTTATAGAGCAGTTTTCTAAGGATGTGATTGGCAAAGATGCCACTTTTTTTATAATATTTATAATACACTTCGATCATTCGTTAATTGCTGGGCCTCATAATCAAAGACCTATTCGCCGTTCCAACGTCAATTTAATTGGAAAGCGAAGCATTGCCGTCGAATTTGGTTTTTTTTTTTCAAGTGTATGAACTTGACATCAGCAAACTCACTGGTCACACCACTGTAACACTCGTATATCCGATGGCACACCGAAGTTAAACGATCGAAGCACACCGACATATTTTTTTCCTCCTTTTGAAACACTAGATAGAGTAGAACAACGCAGGGTTCAAACCGGCGATCTTCCGCACGCAAGTCCAGTGTGTTATCGCGTGACCATGCACCTTGTTACTGCTTCTTGGGTTACATGTATAGGATTATCCTATTTCTTTCTGGCATTGAAGCTTAAATGGCTTCAATCTCGTCCTTTTACCCTGTTGTAATTTTTGCGGTCATCTGGATCAATCTGCGGATCATACATACTAAGTGGTATTATGAAGATAATTATTTTGAGTCAATTATTTCCGAAAGTAACCTTACATCGATTCATCCACTCAGCCTTTCATCGATTCAACTAGAAAGCAATGCTTGCATTTGGAGCCCGGTGGGGGTGCTTAACTCACTCATGGTGGAGAAAGTACAAAAAAATATCTCTATATGAGTGAGTTTGGTGTCTATCCATGGCTTTATCCTACTCAGTTTCTTTTTCCTACTGAGTTGGGCATTCTCGGGCATAACTCCTTGAGCGTAAGAAGAGATCTGCGTCTCCCGGTATACGTTGTCAGACTCGTCCGAGGAGTTGTGATGAGCTGTTCAGCATTACTACAAAGATAAGCGTTAAATTTTCCTAACAATTACACTAGACTGCGCCGGCAAGAACTGTTCTCAATAACATATGCAAGAACGGGTCTTCCAGCCGCTATGCCTGTTGGAAGGGCCTTAACTCTTCTGAACGGGTCTGGGACATATTTCATATCACATTACCAAAAGTAAATTATCTTCTAAGATTGAGCGCGTTAGAAAGCACTCATCAACGTACTTAAGTGACTTTGAATATACTCGTATGTGTATGTTTGTGTGTATATATGTATGCATATACATTATTTTTTATTTTATGGATTTTTTTAAAATTTCTACATAATTTTTCTTTATTTTTAATGTTAACACTTCTTGTATTTTTAAAAGTAATTGCGCTAAATCTGTTTTGAGAAAATAAATCTTCGAAAAAAATGCCTGCATAATTCGAAGGGAGTACCATAGCGCAGTGTTCGAACCAGAGACCTTCCGCGTGGAAGTCCATTAGGTTACTGTGCTATGCCATGCACCTCAATTATGTTCTTTACAGAGCAGTCGTAATCATTAGACTTGATTTCATGCGGTTTATATTTGGTTCAGACTTTTCATTCTGCTGAAAGTATTTTGCACCCCTTGTATGATTGATTTCATAAATGAGGCTCGCTCTCTATTAATAGGGGTGTATCTCGACTGGGGGATGTTATGAGATAAGCCAAGACCTTTTGATTGCTTCTATCTTATTTATTTATTTAATACTTCATTGCAAATACAATCTGACGGGCTTATTGCCAGGCGGCATTCTCTACCAACCAACCAGACAAAAGTAAAATATGGTTAGTTGCTTCGTTGCAAAAAAAAATCAAATGATTGTTCATATTTATGAAATTTATGGGCATACTCGTACATATAAAAGTAAAAGCTTTATATTATCAGTCAAAAGAAAAGGAAGGGATGGTGGAGAGGAAAGGAAAAGAAAAATCAGGAATGAAACACGTTATTTTACTGACTAGAAATTAAAAGTTTTTTCAGTCGCTTCTTAATACATGCCAATGACGGAGTGAGTCTTAGGTTTGTAACTGATTCTCGAGTCTCACTGTATGAACAATAAAGGACAACGCAAAAAATTAGATCGTTGAACTGCAAAGGCCAATAAACAATCTCTGTCTGAGGGTAATGCAAGTCCATGATGGGAAAAACACTGAAAATTTTCGGCAAAATTAGAGAGGGTGGCGATACAGTTAAGGATATACAGTAAATATAGTAAGTGAATTTGTCGTCTATTTTTCACGTTCAACCAGTTCAGTGACTTCTAGTATGGAGTGTTAATCTCTCTCTTAAAGGTATTTTCTTCGACGTTACCTTGAAATGTACACGTTTTTTTTTTTAAACCTGGCGAGTTAATTGCCATGTGGCAATCTCTTCCAACCAACCAGAAAGATGTCTTTATAGGCCCTAAGTGTTAACCAGACTGGAATCTTATTTAAAAAAATCTGGGTTCCAACGGGAATCGAACCCGCAACCTCCGGATCGGCAGACGTTTATGTTGTTTCAGGATATATATTTACATTTACATACTATATTGCAATCATTAAACCTGTGTTTATTATTTAATTTATTTTTAATTATAAAAGAATAAAGGAGGTGCAATTTAAAAAGGGGAACAGCGAAAAATTTTAACAAGAATATCGAACATGTCGCAAACGGAGGTGTGCTTAGAGCACTTTAAAAATAATCGAGTACTGATTTTAAAACAGACACATTTAAGCAAAAAGGAAAAATATTCAAACCTACCTTTTTTACTGTCAAGTATTACCAACGTTCTCACGTTTAAAAATAAAGTATACAAATAATTTTCTGCAGGTCAAAGTGAAAACGGTTTTGTATTTATTTTCAAATCGCTGGTAAATTTGTTATTTTATTTTAGGAAATAAGAGAAAATTGTCGTGTGGAAATCGTCCTTTTTTTACAAAATATTCAGAACAAAGTCAGATTTGTATTATGTAACACTGCTTCTCAAACTTTCTGCATTTAAGGAATTTAAAAAAAATTAAATCTATTGTGGATAAATGTTTTTTTTTCAATATGATGAATTCTGCTATTTAGGTAGTATTGAATGAGATATTAATTTGCGAGTTGCAATATTAATAGCTCAAAACAATAAGGGAAGATGCAGACTCAGCAGAGACACATGACACGCATGGCAACTGGGCAAATGTTCACCATCCCTAGAGTTAAAACCTATTTTGCTCAAGGGCAATATGCCTATTTAGCTCATTTGACAAACAATGGGTTGCCGAATTCAATAAAGCAGAAAGGAGAAAAACAATTTAGGCAGTCGATCGGAGCGTGGTTGTTATTGCGACAGGAGTTTAAATACTTGGGTTTGCAAGAGGAATGACTTGTAGAAAATGTTTGTGTGAGCTCTTGAATGTGGTGTTTTTTATTATTTTTTTATGATTATATGCGGTATATTGTGGGATGAACGTTTTGGTCTGTCTAGAGTGATGAAGTGTGAGGGGTTTGATTCGCGTAATGTATACATATGTAATTGAGTGTCACCATTTGTCAGGTTGATGAGAATGTGCAACGGGGATTTAAATAATCGAAAATCGGAAAGAAATGTCAATTTATTTTTTCATGTTATGTATCCTCGGTGAGATACAAGCAAAAGCCTAGTTTACTGGGGATACGACAAATGAAAGGCAACAAACCCAGATCCATTAAAATTATATAAACAAATTAAATTACCTGTTGTTTATTCGCAAATTATGTATGTTTCTTGTTTTGTGTAAAATAAATAATAAAATATGAATCAAAAGCCACTGGAATATTTAAATGCATGTATTCAAACATACGCTGTTAAGATTGATTAATCATAGTTCGCAACAGCGTATTAATGCCAAAATACATATATGAGAGTCAAACGTCTTCTCCCTGGCTCCATCCCAACTCACTGTCTGCGAAGACTGTTGGGGTCAGCTCTCCTCGTCCTCAGGTTGTATGCTCTTCTGTCCCGGACTACGTCTCCCAGGCTGTGCCTCCGCATCAGGTTATCTTTTTGCACCACCCATGAATTCTTTGGTCTTCCTCTGGTTGTTATTCGAGGAAGATCCATGGAGATTGCCTGGTTCACAATGTGATCGGGTGCTCTGCGTCCAACGTGCCCATACCATCTCAATTCATCCGCCTCTCCTCCATCTTACTGTTGATGCATGTAACACCTAGGCTTCCACGAATGCGTGAGCTTTTTATTTTGTCTCTTAGGAACACACCAGCTAACCATCTTAGCATGCGCCTTTCAGCAGTTTCTAGTTGCCTAGAGTAAGAGTTATACATCGTCCAGCATTCGGAGCCATAGAGGAGGGCGGGTCTGACAATCGTTTGGCATACTTTTCCTTTTAACTTTACTGGCATTTTCGGATCACATAGAACTCCCGTCATTGATCTAAACTTCATCCACCCCACACTAATTATATGTGTTACATCTGCTGCACATCCTCTATTGCTATGGATGAGTGACCCAAGATACTAAAAGGAGTCACAATATGAGAGTCAAACGTGGACATTTAAAAAATAATGAAAGGTACTGAGTGAATACAATGGAAATGCGTGCACTGAGAAGAATACGTAGTGTATCAATGAATAAGACATTTAAATATTTAGGAGGAGTTTGAGCTTAAAACTAAAATGTTTTATAGGGTAAAAAAACCACATTTAGATGGTTTGAATAAAAATCTGGTAAGATGAAAAGTAAAAGAAATCATAAGAGCTGTATAGATTTGGAAGAAGCAAAATATGTATGTCAAGATATAAAAGTCTGACGCTCTATCCCACCTGCCTAAACTGACAATGAAAACGCATGATTAATTTTTTTAGCGTATTTGTATTGATTGTGGATCATAGTTTGAGTATCACTTTTATTAAGGCCACACATGCCCTTAAACATACTGCCTAAATAACATTTATTTTACGTTATCATTTATTTAACCCTTCATCCTTCTGTGAGTAAAAAAGTTTTTCATCGTTTTATTATCTTTATATCAATTGTTTTCTTTTTTTATTTTGCTTTTTGGTTTTAAAAACAGTAAATTTATGGAAAGTTGTGTAAAGATAACTTTAATGAAGCGTTATGTAATGTTTTTAGCAGAAAACTTTTAAATGTTAATTATTTTTCGTTTAAGTATCGTCAGGGACTAATAAAAACAGCCCCGTTGTTTTCTAAACTACCCTCATAAAATTTCATCATTCTAAGTAATATAAGGTGGTTTCAGGGCTGATTTCTGATGGGGATCAAATATACGTATTCCTTTTTCACATTCTGCCCTTAATAACATATAAGTTATCCTAAAAGTAAATGATTTTTTTGAAAAAGAAACAAAATAAATAACTTATTTTATATGTGTTGTGTTCACCACTGATTTATTTTGAGTTTACTCCCGGTTTCGAAGACCTCCGTCTAATCGTCAGGTGAAGATAGACGGATATATTGAAATGAAACCACACTAATGTTACTATGTAATTGAATGTTTTGCTAAAATTTTAATCGATGCCTGTCAAAATACGAGAGGAAATTATTTGGCTGATGTTTTATCTCATATTTAACTTGTTATTTTCACGTAACTTCTTATTATTCACTAAACACTTTACTTCTTATTATTCACTTAACACTTCTTAACGCTTCTTAACTTACTCGTATTATTCACTTAACTTCTTATTATTCACTAAACACTTCTTAACGCTTCTTAACTTACTCGTATTATTCACTTAACTTCTCATTATTCACTTAACACTTCTTGACGCTTCTTAACTTATTATTCACTTAACTCTTATTCACTTAACTTCTTATTATTCACTGAGCACTTTACTTCTTATTATTCACTTTACACTTCTTAACGCTTATTAACTTACTCGTATTATTCACTTAACTTCTCATTATACACTTAACACTTCTTGACGAATCTTAACTTATTATTCACTTAATACTTATTCACTTAACTTCTTATTATTCACTGAACACTTTACTTCTTATTATTCACTTAAAACTTCTTAACGCTTCTTAACTTACTCGTATTATTCACTTAACTTCTCATTATTCACTTAACACTTCTTGATGCTTCTTAACTTATTATTCACTTAACACTTATTCACTTAACTTCTTGTTATACACTTAACACTTCTTAACGTTTCTTTACTTATTATTCACGCAACACTTAACACTTCTTAACACTTATTCACTTAACACTTCTTTACACGTTTAAACTTATTATTCACTTAACACTTCTTAACGCTTCTTAACTTATTATTCACTTAACACTTATTCACTTAACTTCTTATTATTCACTTAACACTTCTTGACGCTTCTTAACTTATTATTCTCTTAACACTTATTCACTTAACTTCTTATTATACACTTAACACTTCTTAACTTATTATTCACTTAACACTTCTTTAAACTTTTAAGCTTATTATTCACTTAACACTTCTTTAAACTTTTAAACTAATTATTCACTTAACACTTCTTTAAACTTTTAAACTTATTATTCACTTAACACTTCTTTAAACTTTTAAACTTATTATTTACTTAACACTTCTTTAAACTTTTAAACTTATTATTCACTTAACACTTCTTTAAACTTTTAAACTTATTATTCACTTAACACTTCTTTAAACTTTTAAACTTATTATTCACTTAACACTTCTTTAAACTTTTAAACTTTTTATTCACTTAACACTTCTTTAAACTTTTAAACTTATTATTCACTTAACACTTCTTTAAACTTTTAAACTTATTATTCACTTAACACTGCTTTAAACTTTTAAACATATTATTCACTTAACACTTCTTAACACTTATCCAATTAACTTCTTATTATTCACTTAACACTTATCACTTAACACTTCTTGTAATTCACCGATATCAATAAATATTTAAAAAATACTCATTTCTTCATTTAATTAATTATTTTGTTTTTGATATTGTGACAACCTTTAAAATAAAACGAGCAATTCCTTTGTAGATTTCATATTGCCTTATCAATAAAGAACTTTTGGGTGAGGTCCATGTTGCTCATATATCTCATTAATCGTAAAAATTAAACACTACTTTATGCTCCATTAACTTTTTCAATCCTCAAAACGATCATAGCGACTAATTAGACTAATCGTTTTTTTCAACTATAGTACTAGATAGTTGCAGGTAAAAATAGCAACCCTTTTTACGAGCTTATCCAGGCTTCGAATCTATGGAAAAGCTACTGCTCCAAGTTCTACGAAGATAATGATACTGACAACAGATACGATGTATCTTTTACAGAGCTGGTAACTGAACCTGACATTTTGTTGTATGAGGTTGAAGACACCCTAAAGAAACTCAAACATTACAAAGCTCCTGGGAATGACAGAATCACGACTGAATTGCTTTTAAATCTTGGCAAAAACGGTTCCCATACTGTCCAGACAATACGTTACCTGGTATGGAAGACATGTAAATGGCCAAAGTATTGGACAGTCAGTATTTATGCCAATCCATAAAAAAGGTTAAATGCGACAATTGCAGGATGATATCACTGATATCCCGTGCCAGTAAAGTGCTGCTTTATATCGTCAACAAGGACTGGATTTGTAGAGGGGAACTCGTGAACAAATACTAAACATCTGACAAATCCTCGAAAAGAGAAGGTAATTCAACTCACCAGTTCCACTTTGCTTCATTGACTACAGCAAAGCCTTTGACAGTGTTAAGTAAAGTAAGCTCTGGATGGTCGTCGAAGAGATGGAAATCTCACTTTATATTATACACATAATGTGTAAACTCTACAAGAGTGATGGGAATCTTACTATATCTTATACACATAATGTGTAAACTCTACAAAAGAGATTGGAATCTCACTATACCTTATACACATAATGTGTAAACTCTACAAAAGAGATGAGAATCTCACTATATCTTACACACATAATGTGTAAACTCTACAAAAGAGATTGGAATCTCACTATATCTTATAGACATAATGTGTAAACTCTACAAAAGAGATGAGAATCTCACTATTTCTTATACACATAATGTGTAAACTCTACAAAAGAGATGGGAATCTCACTATATCTTATACACATAATGTGTAAACTCTACAAAAGAGATGAGAATCTCACTATATCTTAGACACATAATGCGTAAACTCTACAAAAATATATGTAGTTACTCAATGGCCAGATTTGACAATAGTCTATCAGAGAGTTTCTCAGTTAAAAAGGAGTGCGGCAGGAATATATTTTGTCCTCAGGACTCTTTAATATCTACGGAACATCGCAATTTCCCCAACCCAACCTCATTTCACCCAAAACTAAGCTTTTTCTTTATAAAACTCTCATCCGACCCATCTTAATTTATATTGCACCCATTTGGAGGAGTATGAGTGACACGGATTATGTGAAGCTTCAACGAGTGTAGAACAAAGCATTCAATATCTACTTCAACACCCATCCCAGAACAAACCTTCCCTGATTTCACGCTATTCAGCGTGAAGAAACCCTCCAACACCACATTGTCACTGAGACGGTGAAGTTGTTTAAAGGTCAACAGGACCAAAGCAAGTATCTAATTGCTGCTCTGAGAGCTTGCGAGATAAAGTCCAACCTACCTTGTCGTTACAAGCACAGGCTTCTGAAACAGCACACGTTGCCTGATTAGTTCACCTACAGTATTAGCAGGGAGATCACAGATCTGTGTGAATGTGATGAAATATAGGTAGCCTGAAATTGTGGTAGCCTGAAATAATGGTAGCCTGAAATGTTATCTAATCAATTGTTAAGTAAAAATAATTTTAAAAAAGATACAGCGTTTTGGACCTGCAGTCTTTTAGGAAGAACATTTGATTTTTTAGCCGTTTTAACAGTTCAACCCCTTTGTATTGAACCTTAAAAAAAGGTTTTCACTTTGGATGTTATCAAAAAGGTCTCAATATATCTCCTTAGGATCCAGTCGTTAAGATTTATTTTTCAGGAATTGAGTGAATTTGGTCATGTTTTCTGAAAAATATTGATGAACGCGCGGTTTTGATTTGAATGATCGGACACTTGGGTATTACTTTAGCTATCAGAATTGATATGTTGTTCTTTGTTAAAAATATTAACCTTAATTATGATTTATTAGATTTTGGATATTTTGGTGTTTTAGAAGCAGTGCACAATAGGCCGTTACATATATTTTTTTCTTCGTTAGTTTAAGTTAGTAATAGTATATTTTCGTTATTTTAACTTATTTATTTTTTATTACAACAGCCACGTTACTATTGCATAATATTTAGTGAAATTATGATATTTATTTCTGTAAAGCGTTCATTTTTTTAAGTAATATTTAAAATTGATCGATCTTTGTCTTATTTGAAGTGTAAAGATATTGACGTGTCTAGAGTTCACCCCAGGCCCAAACAAATTCGTCCCCACGTCTCCCGATCTTCAACGGTAGGCGCCAAATTGTGCCAAGAGCACATATATAGTATATATTTATCCATCCCCCAGTATTTATGTATTTAAAATATTTATCTTATAAAGTCACACCGTCACCCCACGCCCTCCGTCTTCGTAGTATATTATAAAATAAAATATTTATATTATTATTTATAAATAACGCATTATTAACATTGTGGAAGTTTAAAGACATTGTAATTTGTTTTTTATCAAACACTGTTTATTCCACTTTTTGTAACGGTATAACCCTACCGGTTTCTAGGTTTTTACCTAATCATCAGGGGAGCACATTCTTGTTTGTGATCCTCTGATGATGAAGGGAAAGCCTTGAAACCGGTAGGGTTATACCGTTACAGAAAGTGGAATGAACAGTGTTTGATAAGAACAAATTATAAAAAATAAAATATTTATATTTGTATACAAGTGTATCATAGATTTCTAGTCTTGCTCTCTCTAACATGTACATATAAACGCGTATGACATATAAGTATATTAATATGTAACGTGTATGTATTTTATAACGTATAAATATTTTTAAAATTCTATCCTTTCCTCTGTAACACCGTGTTTTTCTCTAATCAACCTTAAATATCCATAAAAAATATCCCACGTCCATTTCGTAATGTCCGGTGAAGGAGTTAGGTGTCCCAAAGTCGGGCCGATACTCTGAGCAATAACTATCAACTTGTGTGGTGTGTCTTGCGTTAGGAAGTTTTTGAGGATGGCCCTTGGAAAGTCTTATAAAAATTTATGAGTATATTAAAGCTATATACATAATTACACTTTGCCTTAAGCTGAATGTGTTACTATCACATATCGGAAGATCTACAAACATTTCTTTGTACTTCATGTTACCTCGGTACGCCCGCAGCCACTATCTTTCTATTTTTAAACTCAACTTATTTATAGTAATTTGTTTTATCAAACACTGTTTATTCCACTTTTTGTAACGGTATAACCCTACCGGTTTCAAGGCTTTCACATCATCAGGGGAGCACAAACAAGACTGAATTCTGTTCGAACTGGTACCGAGATACACGCTTCTAACGTTAAACATTCGGGTTGGGGACTGGGGGCTGGAGGAGGCATGGGACAACCTCGGCGAGCAGCAGAGAGATTCTTGGGATATATGTGTTGGCCAGATGTTCACCTCGATGCACTGACTTAGAAATTTCTAGGGCCTCTAATCTGTATTTAAGCCTCCACAATAGTAATGCCTTAACTATAAAAAATATATCAATTTATATTTCTTTTATAATATTTTTCATCTGTCAATAATAGTGGGCTCGAATACCATGTAAGAGCCCCCCGTGAGGAGAGTCTGCTGTATAAACGGCGCTATATAAATTGTCATTTTATTATTATTATTGTTTTCTAAACAATTCCCTATCTGGTTGGCTAGAAGAAATTATATTGTAGTGATAATTCTACATGTTCGTACTATATTCATCGGAATTAAAAATTGCTGTTTGTTAAATATCATAAAAAGTGTTCTTCCCTCAAAAAAATGTACGTTACCTTAGAAATATATTTTTTACCCTAAAGAAATTCCAGTAAATTTTCTCACAAGATTGAATGTTGCAGTTATTATATAAATACCCCACATACCCTAATAAATATAAAAAATGTTATAGTCCACTGCTTTTTTATATGGTTGGCTCTTGTTTAAGGAATCAACCCTTCGTACAGTGTTCGTTTATATTGTTGATGGGGTCACCAAAGGTTCATCGAAAATTAAGGGATGAAAATTATCACTATAGAAATTAATTAAATACCTTAAATATATACTGCTAAACGACGTCAAGACTTGTTTATTTAGAAGTTGATCAAAGAGATTACCAAATTTTCAAATACAAACAATTTCTTGATGCTTTAAGATTCGGTTAAAATCAATACAACCTTTGCCAGTGCCTGGTTTGTTTTGAAGAAATCTGATTTTTGTGAAGGGTGTCTAAAATGGCTGTATCTAAGTACAGGGTCTTTCAATAAGGATGCTCAATTTTTAAATGTAAATGAAAAAAGTTCTGTGATATCTACTCAATTTTTTATATTTGAAAGAATATTTTATGGCATTTAGTATGAAATATAACGTCGTTCAAATGTCTGCCGCGACTGTTTGGTGGCACGTATTCGGGAGGTCTAATTTTCGATGACTTTGTCGCATAAATCTGGCTGAATTTGCTGGATAGCGTTCGTTATGTTGACTTTGGGGGCATCAATTGTTTGCGGTTTATACGTATAGACTATCAATTTAAGATAGTCTTTAAAGAAAGAAGTATAAAGGTGTTAAACCACACAATCTCGGTGGACAGTTGTCGATATCCATATCATCCAGTTTAGGTCACAAGAAGTTGCTTATCATCGATCTGTAGCGCTCGCCGTTGACGGTTATGACAATGCTAGTTTCGTTTCGGAAGAAGTACGGACCGATGATTCCGACAGACCAAAATCCGCACCAAACAGTGACTTTTTTGGGATGCATTTGGTGCTGGTGTATCTCGTGTGGATTGGTATTGTCCCAAATCCAACAATTTTGCTTGTTCACACATCCATTCATCCAAAAACGGACCTCGTCGCTAAAGATGATTTTTTGGGGAAATTTGGGTCAACTTCCAACTGCTCCAGAGCCCAATCAGCGAACACACGGCGTTGTCTATGGTCGTTTACTTTAAGTTCCTGGGTCAGTTGGATTTTATACGGGTGTAGACCCAAGTCCCGACGCAAAATTCGCCAAGTTGAAGTCGCAGAAAGGTCAAGTTCTTGTGAACGACGAGAAATTGACTGCCTTGAGTTTTCCCGTACACTCTCACGCACAGCAGCAATATTTTCAGCAGACCTCGCGTTTCGGTGACGTACAAGGTGTTGGCTGATTATTTATCGAACCGGTTGACTCGAATTTGGCTGCCAAACGTTGAATAGTCGACTCGGCAGGACGGTTGTGGCGAGGATAAAAATCACGTAATGCGCGGAACGTTTCTCGAACGGAGCACTGATTTTGAAAATTAAATTTGATAATTTACACACGTTGTTCAACTCTATAACCTTCCATAGTGATTTGCCATGCACTATTGAACAATTCACAATAAATTTGACAGATGTTGTTTAAACAACATGGCCGCCTTACAAATTTTGAGCGTTCCTGTTGAAAGACCCTGTATATAGTATATTAGAAAAAATTTAATGAAATTTTGTAAATTTGATTGAAATTTTGTAAAGTTAAATATAATAATTCTGCTAACACTTTTACCATTGTTATTACAGTTTACACTATCTGATTGGAAGTCGTCTTTATAAAATCCATATTAAAGAGTACACAACATGGCCGTTAAGGCCCGTTCTCACGGTTCCAGTTTAGTTGACCGATTAAAGTTGATCAACAAAAGTTGAATATGATTTTAATAAGTTTTTGTTCACACGTTTCACTAGAAACTGATTTAAGACCCGTTCTCACGGTTTAAGTTTAGTTGACCGATTAAAGTTGATCAACAAAAGTTGAATACGACTTAAATCAGTTTTTGTTCACACGTTTCAACAGAAACTGATTTAAGACCCGTTCTCACAGTTCAAGTTTAGTTGACCGATTAAAGTTGATCAACGAAAGTTGAATACGACTTAAATCAGTTTTTGTTCACACGTTTCAATAGAAACTGATTTAAAACCCATTCAAGTTTAGTTGACCGTTTACAGTTGAACAACAAAAAATTAATAAAACCTGTAGTGAGAACCTTTGTTTCAATAGAATTGATCAAATTTTTTGTTGATCAAGAAAATATTGGCCCAGTCAAACTTTATCGTTCAGGTGATGAGTCATCCACCATTTGCTTTCAAGTTGCAGCATGTCTTGAAATGTGTGAACATGTAAATTCAAGTTGATTGTCAAGCTCGCTTTCAATTCGACAAATACAAAAATAAAGATGCAAGAAAAAATGCTTTCGACGCCATTTTTAACTGAATTATATTGAAACAGTTTATTGAATCAGTTTCTATTGAAACGTGGGAAAAAAAACTGATTCAAGTCGTATTCAACTTTTGTTGATCAACTTGAATCGGTCAACAAAACTTGAAACTTGAGAACGGGCCGGTATTCAACTTTTGTTGATCAACTATAATCGGTCAATTAAACTTAAACCGTGAGAACGCGGCTTCACTACAGATTTCATTCAACTTTTATTGATCAACTATAATCGGTCAATGAAACTTGAACCGTGAGAACGCGCCTAAAGAGACGAGAAAGGAAAATTGACCACGTTTTGTTTGTGTGTCTTGTACGTGCCTCATTTAATATTTATACAAGTAAAATAAATGTCTTCCGCCCGTTCAACACGTTTCACCTACTCGCACTTAATTCTCCACTAATATAAAATAATAATACAAAGACAGTTTATACAGCGCCGTTTAGAAAGCAGACTTTCCTTACGGGTGCTCTTACGTGGAATTTAAATCTATTATTATTGAAATTTAAAATATAAAACAATAAATATATGTAAGGTCTTCTTCTTCTCCCTAGCTCCATCCCAACTCACTATCTGCGAAGACTGTTGAGGTCAGTTCTCCTCGTCCTCAGGTTGTATGCTCTTCTGTCCCAGACAACGTCCCCCAGGCCGTGCCTCTGCATCAGGTTATCTTTTGCACCACCCATGAATTCTTTGGTCTTCCTCTGGTTGTTATTCGAGGAAAATCCATGGAGATTGCCTGGTTCACAATGTGATCGGGTGCTCTGCGTCCAACGTGCCCCTACCATACCAATCGCTTCTCCTCCATATCTTACTGTTGATGTCTGTAACACCTAGGCTTCCACGAATGCGTGAGTTTTTTATTTTGTCTCTTAGGGACACACCAGCTGACCATCTTAGCATGCGCATTTCAGCAGTTTCTAGTTGCCTAGAGTAAGAGTTATACATCGTCCAGCATTCGGAACCATAGAGGTGTGCGGGTCTGACAATCGTTTGGTATACTTTTCCTTTTAACTTTACTGGCATTTTCGGATCACATAGAACTCCCGTCATTGATCTAAACTTCATCCATCCCACACTAATTCTATGTGTTACATCTGCTGCACATCGTCCATCGCTATGGATGAGTAACCCAAGATACTTAAGGGAGTCACAATTTGGTAGAAAATATATGTTAGGTGAGCGTAAGCAAATGGAGGTGGTAGCTCCAGTAATGAAATTAGGTACTTTCTCGCGTACATATGTTTAGAGATACGTATTTTGTAAGGATACTGTACAAAGCCTGCAAAGGGAAGATGAACTTCAAATAAACCTTTATTTAAGAGTATTCTGCACTAGAATTAAAAAAAAGTTTTTTTTGCATATTCTTAAAGTTTAGACCTTAAAGAATACGTTTTCAAAAGGAAATTTAAAAATTCTCAATATTTACGAAGTTATAGCTATAAATGAGGCAGCAATTACGCCGCACCGGAATGACCCTAATAAACGACACAATAGTAGGATCGACAGGTCCGAGCGACGAACGTCTAATGCTTCTAAATAAGTCAGGACTGCTCGTAGAGCAGAACGAGCGTCTTATAATCACAATTTCGAAGCTGAAGAAGACACACTTAACGAATCAGGAATCGCCGATTAATCAAACGTAAGTATAACATACCATTATATGACAGACTATTGCGGCTGCCTGAAATTTTGTTTAAAACTTTAAACGCGTTTTTCTCGAAACAATTTTTTTCAACCTGGTCGACATAAAATCTCAAGTTCTATCCGACCGATTGTCTTCAACTTTGATAAATATTTCTCTATCGTTTCTACCTTGAAAAATTCAAAACTGTTTTTTTTAATTCTTAAAAAGGTTAAAAAAATTGAAGGGTAGATTTTTTTTTAATAAAAATGAAGAAAACAATAGTGAAAGAAGAAAAGAGTTTTGTTTATTTTTAATGCGTAATTTTACAGGACACTTAATGACGTTAAAATACAATCAAATTTTGTATCGAATAAAAATATACCCCTATTTCAAACGAAAGTTAACCTCAATAACAGTTAAAAAATAAAATTGCAGTGTATAAAGCATCACTACACGTCACTGTAACAGAAAACATAGTTAACCTGAAGCAGGAAGCATCTAATTGCATTCTCAGTTTCAAATTGGATCTCTAGAAACAAATTGAAACTGAATCCAAGTAAAACATAATCTATCCAGGTGGCTTCACCGCGTAAATAATACCTTATTGATGGGGGTGCGTTATCAATCACAGGTATTTTTTCTAAAATACAACATCCAAATCCTAGGTGATTATTTTGAAAGTAATCGTTCTTTTGATAGGCAAATAAGTTGGTTACATTGTATCTTCGGACTTTTAAAATTTTAAACTGTTTTATTTTGTACGTCGATTCCTTCAAACAAAATATTTAGAAAGTCTTAATAATTCGTATGTATTTTCGTTTCTAAATTGTTTTAATTCTATTTATTCTGGTTTGCTATTATTCACATGTACTTATTATTATTTAAAATAATTCATTTATTACAATTATTTATTTATTATATTTATTGTTTATTATTCACAAAATTCACAGACTCCAATACGTTTCCAAAGTGGCTACTGAGCTGATCTATGGTTATTATAGTAAATATTATCGCGTTACTCAGTTTCAAAAAGCTTTACGAATTGATTGGTAAAGCTTTACGAATTGATTGATTTCAAACGAACGAACGAACGAAACGGGTTCTTTGACTTATATTAAATTTTTAAAGACATGTGCATTTTACTGCATCGTAGATCTTTTGTCAGTGATTTGAGGGAATACCTTTTCAACTGTTGTGTCATATGTGTGTTTGTGATATTTATCTATGTATACTTATATTAAGTATTTTGTGTACGAATTTACCAATAATTTTAACGCTCTCTACATCTCTGCTCTTCATTCGCATCAATCATAGTTGGGCATGGTGATTATCTCCAAGGGCTCTCAAACGCTCACGTCAGCGGCTCTGGTGGAGCAGTTCCGGTTTAGGCATCCTCACGCTCCCCCGGGGGTCTCAGTGTAGCGACAATGGTGAAGACGGTGAAGATGAGGTGACGATGCTGAAGAGGATGGTGAAGAAGGCGCAAGGACGTACGTAGATTTCAAACTTTGTTTGGCACTTCTTATGTGCGGCCAATCGCTCATCGCAAGCGACTGTTTCCGCCCGTGCATGCCGTCATGACTTGCGCAATATCACATTTTTAGCACGTTGTCGCATGCATGGGCCGGCCGACTTTTGTCACTGTCTCGAGATGGCCGGGCATAAGGATCATTTTAGTTACGGTCGTGACACAGCACAGACCTCAACCAACATAAAATTTACATACAAATTATCAAAAAATACCCAAGAATTTAGACATATAAATACTAAATATCAAATCATAAAAATACCAAATAACAAACAAGAAAACCAAAACACCATATGTTTTGGTTGACGCATACGTTTGATACACCATCGAAATACTTATTAAAGCATTTAAAATGTGGTGGTACAAGATGATGTAGAAGATTTCCTTGGTTGACAAAATGTGCAACGAAGAGGTCCTCAGACGCATGAAAAACATTAAAAATATACTCACTTGCAATAAGAGAAGATTGGAACACTTTGGGTGTTTTATGAGAAGAAAAAAATATGAAATCATTCAAGTTATCATTGTTGCAGGCGAACATACAATGATAACAAAGAGTAGGACGAAGAAGGAACTCCTGTTTGAAGAACCTATAAGGGTGGTTCCACAATGAGAAGAGTGGTTCCACAATAACAATGATAAATTATTCAGAGCATCCGCAGACAGAATTTAAAAAGCCATGATGATTGTCAGCCTTCAACGTGGCAAGGGATATTAAGAAGAAAAACAAACTTTCATTGCTAAGAAAGCTTAATATGATATATTAAAAAAAAAACTGAAATATCAAGTATAGAATTTTCCAAAACCTTATTCCAAAGAAACAGCCATGATACAAAGAAAGAGAACTTAGCCTGTAAGTTCTACTTATTTCTAGTTTAAACAAATATTTTTATGTCTTGGATAGTTTTAAAGAAGAAAAAAATTATTTTCCTACATAGTTGGATTATACTTGTATGTAGCTCCCGTCAGCAACAGCAAAAATAAAATGCCACCCTCACAACCCTCCTCACACTTAGAAGGTAGTATATCAATTTACCTGGAAAAAAACCTTGTTAGATAGAGCCACGGGTAGAAACCGTACTCTCGCAAGTACAGATATCTGAAAAAAAAATCATGAAATTTATCCACCACTTGAGAGCAACGAATTCTCCCTCGGACTCCACAATAACGCTAAACATTCTTACTTGTAACATACGGAGTCCGAGAACCTCTATTTTCATAAGTGACTTAGTAACTCGTATCATAAATCAGATTGACAGTCGCATCCACCAAGCAAAACTCGTCTTTAATAAGAAATCAAAGATTTTCGAATCCAATATCATGGACCTAAAGCTCCGCAAGCAATTGGTCAAAACATATGTGTGGAGTATTTTGATGTATGGTTGGGAGACATGGTGCATAGGCGAAAGAGATGGAAAAATATTGGAGGCCTTCGAGATGTGGACCTATAGACGAATCCTAAGGATTTCCTGGAGAGACCACATTACAATGACAAGGTTCTCAGCAGGATCGAAGGAACCAGGCACCTGTGAAACACCATATCGGAAAGGCGTGCAGAATGGATGGGTCATATGCTGCGACATGAACATCTCCTGCACAATATACTGGAGGGAATGATTGGCAGAGGGCCCCCTCGCCGAGAGTATCTGGAGCAAATATGACACGATATGGACTGCACAGAGCTCCTATACAGAGCTCAAGAGGATCGCTGAAGACCGAGCGGATTGGAGGAGGAGATGCAGGGCTTCGCTGCTAACCAATCCCCAGGATTGAAATTGAAGAAAAAGAAGATCATAAATCCAAATTCTTAACAAGCACTCACACAGTTCCTGTACACGAGGACTAAATAAAAACCAACCGTTAAAATTCATGCCTAAATATTTTATGCATTTTTTTCTAAATCATAAATCACTTTAAAAATAAAACATGGTCACAGCAATTTCGGTGTGCGTATTTTAGCCCACCAAGTTCGGCAGTCAATTTATTGGATTCTTTTAGCTATTTTATTAATATTATGTTTTACAATACAAAGGCTCTTTTATTTTATTGGGGTGAATTTACGAAAATCCCAAACGCGATGTTGAGGGATTATTTATGTTTGATTGGAACCAATATCGAATAAGTTATTCATTATGTTTCTTTAACCGTTTAAGGATCAATAATGCAATTGAAAAAGGTAACATTTTTGTTTTATTTCCAAATAAATATTTTGTTTTCGATGAGAGTACAAAAAATATTATTTAAGAAAATGTAAAAGCACATTAAATTTTAAACCCAGTTGTTATAAAAAATTCTGCCTTGCAGCTCGGAGTTAGCAGGTTTTTTTTCCGTTATTGTTATTATATTGAGCTTCCCTTATATTGTAAACATAATAAATAACCTGGTAGACACCTTGCCATGTAACAATCTCGTCTTATCAAACAGAAATACATCAAAGAGATATGAATTGAAATCCTGACAGGAAGCCTTTAAAAAAAAACTGTTTCGAACGGGAATCGAACTTGAAGCCCCAGAGTTAGAAAAGACACGTCGTACCACAGATCCACAGATCCACAGATCAGATCACAGAGATCGTTTATTTAAGTCTTCCTTAATGCCAGGTTGTTTGGTTGAAGGACACAGCCTCATGGCAATACACTCGCCAAATTAAACCATATGTTATATCTTCTTCAAAAATACACCGGCGGCCGTTGTCCAACGGTGAGCATTCACACTAAGCGGACGCTCCAGGTTCGATTCTTGGCAGATTCAATTCCAAATGAGTTTTTTTCCGCTTTACATGGGAATTTATGTTTTTTTTCTGTAGCTTATGTGCTGCAGTTCATAAATTATCATATATCGCAACTAAAAAAGCATTATATAAACTCTGCTTATTATTGAAGGGTGGTTCTAAATTAAACCTAATTATTATCTTGGAATATTTATATCTTTGCCATCATCAGAACTTTGGGTTTTATTTGTCAAGAGCGTGTTTTTGCTGAAGTGCTAAAGCTTCGTCGTAACTGGGACCTCCATTTGCCATTCCGCCGTCAATTCAGTTGAAAATCAAAGCTGTGTCGTGAGGTTTGGTTTCTTCTTTGAGTGAGCAGTTGCACACCAGCAAACTCACGGGCTACACTTTTGTGCTGAATCCAATAGCACACCAAAACGGGACAATCGGAGTCCATCAGCATGTTTTCTTTTCCTCTTTTTTGAAATAATAAACTTGACCAGAGTCATAGATATTCTTATACCCTCGAATATTGGGTGGTAAAAATGCCTGTGTTATTCGAGGGGAGTAGCACAGCGAGGTGTTCGAACCGGCGATCTTCCGTATGGAAGTCTAATGCGTTACCACGCAGCCATGCACCTATTGCAACAGCTCGCACAATGTAAACCAAAACACGTATTGGCGTCTTTCATCCACAAAATGGCGGACAATTATACTCGATCACGGTGGATAGGATATTTTATCGTTTAAAAAAACCTGAAAAACCTTCTTGAAAAATCAGAGATGTAATTTACCCTCTAATAACAGGCGTATTACCAACCTGTCGACGGGGATGTCAAGAGTGTGTTGATATCGATGATTATAATTTAAAAATATATTTTCATTAAGGTATCATGTATATTTATTAAGTAAATAGACATAAAATAGTTTAAATAATAATACAAGAAATAAATACTAGGGAATTACAAAAATTATGATAGACGAGCCGAGATCGCGACTTGTGGGCGACTCAGAGGCCTGTTGCTAGGAAAGCAGAGAAGAAATGCGAGATGAGAGAAGCTGTATATTTCAATTATGCCTCAGGACTGAACCATTTGCGGTAATATTCTCTCTGACGAATAAGAAAATGGAAAGGATTAAATTAAATAGAGATTATGGTTGGTGATTGATCGAGTTAGTCTTATTTGAAATATAGAACTCTTCTGGAAGGATCAAGGAATCCAAGAAATATAAATTATGACTCGATTGGACCAAACCTTATTTTTCTCATTTCTATTCACGACCTCCATGGCCTCGTTGATAAGTCGCCTGTCTTCTTGCCCGGAGGTTACAAGTTCGATTCCCGCTGAAACTCATCAGTCTGATTTTCACTTACGGCTTAATAAACATATTTCTAATTGGTTGAAAGGGATTGCCGCGTTTCGATAATTATGCGGAGTTGTGTGCAAAGAAAGTGTTGTAGATTTTCTTCAGCGCTGCTAGATCTGCCAGATATAAGTAAAAGTGGGGTCGAGTCACAAATAAGAGCGCTCTTGAAGAAAGTTTTCTCTCAAAACAGTGCTCTATAAAATTGTCCTTTCATTGTAAATTTTATTAAAATTTGGCAACTCAAGTTAATATTCTCACACTTCAGCTGGAAATTAGGACAATCTATGTTACCTAATGGTAAGATTCTTGACTTCCAATCGGAAGTTTCGGGTTCGATTCCCGATGGCACCAAAAAAAAAGATTGCCAGTCTTGTAAGAGCATATCTGGTAATAATACTCATACGCGCTGAGCGATAGTGTTGCCAGCACGTTCAATGACAAACCGCAAGTTTTGTGTCTACTCCAGAGGTTCTAAACACGAAGGCTCGATAATTGGAGTCAAAGGCAGTATTGTCTCCCAGCTACGCTCTGAATTTTGTCCGAAAACACAAATCCATATATGTAAAGAGGAAGCATGCGGAATAAAGGCGCTAAATGGCTGAGGACATGTGTATGTGTTGGTTTTGGCTAATGCAATACATAAGGCAGTGTTTTAAAAAAAAATCACATCGCCCTTAAAATACTCAACCAATTAATAAGCTCGGTTGATCCTTTTTCCTGCCACAGTTTTTCAAATCTTGAAATGAAACTTAATACGTTTTCCCTATTTTTCTATTTATTCCACGTAGAGTTTAAGGCATTTTTTGGATATTATTAGACAATCGCTGAAAATTTAAGTGCAACATTTACGAGTACAATCAATCAGTTAAGACAAATAAACAAAATATACAGTCTGCAAATGTGAGTAAATGACTAGGTAGATAAATACCAAATGTGAGTAAATGACGTGGTAAATAAAAACCAAATGTGAGTAAATGACGTGGTAGATAAATACCAAGTGTGAGTAAATTACGTGGTAGATAAATACCAAATGTGAGTAAATGACGTGGTAAATAAATACCAAATGTGAGTAGATGACGTTGTAGATAAATACCAAATGTGAGTAAATGACGTGGTAGATAAATACCAAATATGAGTAAATGACGTTGTAGATAAATATCAAATGTGAGTAAATGACGTGGTAGATAAATACCAAATGTGAGTTAAAGACGTGGTATATAAATACCAAATGTGAGTTAAAGACGTGGTATATAAATACCAAATGTAAGTAATTGACGTGGCAGATAAATACCAAATGTGAGTAAATGACGTGGTAGATAAATACCAAATGTGAGTAAATGACGTGGTAAATAAATACCAAATGTGAGTAAATGATGTGGTAAATAAATATCAAATGTGAGTAAATGATGTGGTAGATAAATACCGAATGTGAGTAAATGACGAGGTAGATAAATACCAAATGTGAGTAAATGACGTAGTAGATAAATACCAAATGTGAGTAAATGACGTGGTAAATAAATACTAAATGTGAGTAAATGACGTGGTAGATAAATACAAAATGTGAGTAAATGACGTGGTAAATAAATACCAAATGTGAGTAAATGACGTGGTAGATAAATACCAAATGTGAGTAAATGACGTGATAGATAAATACCAAATGTGAGTAAATGACGGGGTAGATAAATACCAAATGTGAGTAAATGACGTGGTAGATAAATACCAAATGTGAGTAAATGACATGGTAGATAAATACCAAATGTGAGTAAATGACGGGGTAGATAAATACCAAATGTGAGTAAATGACGTGGTAGATAAATAACAAAATCGTACGATTGGATCAAGTAAATGATATTGTGAATGAAAATAATATTTTCACTGGAATTTTAGGAGTTGTATGAGAATGTGTATAGATGTAGAACATGCGAAGTGTGTGTGTGTGTCGAGATAATATATTTTGGCACACTTTATCTCTGCATTTTCCAACAGGGAAATGACGTGATACCGATATCTAAAATTTCATATCTTAACATTTTGTTTTTATTAAACTGTCACAGTCACACTATTTTCCTTTGTCAACGTTAAATCAGATAAAAGGAGATTGGAACCTGAATGGGTCTTTAATCCATGTAAACATTACCATAGATCTTTTTGAAAACATTTCAAGTTCCTTAATGTGATGTTTTCATTGTATTTTTTGAATCTGTCTGTGTCTGAGAAGTGTTTCTTCGGATATGAATAGAACATATTTTAAATTTATGGTTCCAAATTGATCTAATAGGGTGGGGTACAATGAAAGAGCTTGTGCCGTTGCTACTTTTGAGACGTGGAATTTCTATTTATTCATTTATTTAACACTTTTATTGCAAATACAATCTGGCGGGCTTATTGCCAGGCGGCCATCTCTTCCAATCAACCAGAAAAAAGTAAATTAAGTAAATTACATGGTTGCATAAATCATTCAAATGAATATCCATCCCCACGAAACCATAAACACATACGTGAACATATGCCCACAAACCCCGCAAAGACGGACAATCACCCGAACATTATTTTTCATATAAAGTGAGATATCATCAATCAAAAGAAAAGGAAAAGAAAAATCAGGAACGAAACACGTTCTTTTACTGACTAGAAATTAAGAGTTTTTTCAGTTGCTTCTTACCTCTTAGTAATATAATTATGAGTGGTGTATGCAGCTTTAGGAAATACTTGAAGACAGCCTTTTTTAGAGGTCTTATATACATTTATATTATATGATCAACACACACCACCTTAAACCAAATGAGATACTGTCATTCATCTTATTCTACATGTGCAATGGTGTATGCTGAAAAATATCTGGTGTCCCCGTGGCTGGGCTCGCTCTTTATCAGTGGGGTGTATCTTGGCCGAGGGGATGTTATTAGATGAACCCAAACCTTTTGATAGCTTCTGTCTTTCATTTATTCTCTGCAATTTATGTGTTTTTGAAACGTTATTTAAATATATTATGTACATACTATGTTTGCTATCAAAAAACTTATATTTATTTATATATCAAAAGATCTCTAAAGGTTTCTTTGAAGTCTGTCTTATTAAATCATTTGTGGTTTTCTATTTAAATATGTTTTTTCTAAAAATATTCAGAGGTAGGGAAGTACGAGTGCCTGATCTAATCTGTCAAAAATCGTAGTTTGCAACCCTAAATTAGAGTGTCTTTGAGAAGTGTTTGCTCTTAAAATTGCGCTTATTTTTATCTTTGCGCATTGAATTAAGATTGCCTGTAATTATTTAAAAAAATCAAAACTAACTGAGGCGTTCCATGCATTTGCACCAAGCGTTCACTTTAGAAACGTCTGAAATAAGGTATATATACCCGTTTGTTCCTGATAAAATATATGATGAAATGTTGAGTGGAATACGAAATTTATTTTCAGTTGAGTATTCCAAGCAACAAGTGTTTGGCTTCCGTTTTAGAATTTATTACTACTGAATCAGGGCACAGAAAACGTTAACGCTAACACATCACACGAATGTTGATGTTGTTTTTTTTTTCTTTCTATTAAATTTATAAGGGTGCGGCGCGTGGCGGCTCTAATGCTAATTTTAAAAGGCTCTCTGATCCCCTGCTTGGGTATTACTCCGCACTGGGAGTGCCCCTGATATTAACTCCTGATTGAATGCAAACATCAACACATGCTCTGTTATTTTAAGGGTTGTGGGCTCGTATTTTGATAAGTTACCGGTATTATTTCAATTGTGACAAATTCAATATTTTCAAAGTTTTCAAAACACACAAATGCACATTAAATGTTCTACGGGTTGATACATCTTATCTCGCCAAAAAAAATTTCTGCTTGTTTCCAACATTGGACTATCGCTACAGTCAAACAGATATGATTTATTGGCCTTTCCAGTTCACCTCTCTTCTTTTTCCCCATCGTCCTTTACTGTCCATGCAGTGAGACTATGTAATCAATTACAAACCAAATGTTAGACTCTTTCCGTCCTTGGCATGCTTTGAAAGAAGCGACTGAAATAAACTTTATTTCTAGCCACTAAGTATTTTTTAAGCTAAATATAAATTTACCACAATTACTGAAGTCAATTTTATCACAACACAATTATTTTATATTAAAATTTAATACAAATTTAAAACGTTTTCTTTTATACGCACAAGTCGGCACACCAAGAACAACTCACTGTCAATAATATTAGAAGCTAAATGAATGTGTACAGGACCAGACCTGCAACTGTACGGATAGGAGTCATAAGTATTATATTATACGAAGTGGTACATAATCTAGGCGTTCGTGCAGCAATAGAGAGAGGTTTAATAAGTGGTACATTGCGTGTACTATTGTGTAGTACTGCGTCAAAAAAGGTGGTACATAACGTGGACCACTAAACCTGTAAGAGTTAATTTCTAGTCACTTAAGTAACGTGTTTCATTTCTGATTTTTTCTTTCCTTTCCTCTCCACCATCCCTTTCTTTTCCTTCAATTGATGATATCTCACTTTACATGAAAAAGAATGTTTGGGTGATTGTCCGTCTTTGTGGGGTTTGTGAGCATATGTTAACGTATGTAATCATAAATTTCGTGGGAATAGATAGTAATTTGAATGTGTATCGCGAGCATGTAACTTGCTTCATTTACTTTTGTCTGGTTGGTTGGAAGAGATTGCCGCGTTTCAAAAAGCCGGCAGATTGTATTAGCAATAAAAATGTTAAACAAAGAAATACATTCATCGTGTCAAAAAATCGCCACAAATAAAAAAAAATACTTGATTTATTTACTTTGTCTATTGGTTGGAAGAGATTGCCGCCTGGCAATAAGCCCACCACATAGCATTTGCAATAAAAGTGTTGAATAAAAAAATAATTCCGGTGAACTCAGAAAATACCGTAAAGTGAGTATTTCTGTTCACCGCCCTGTTATACCAATAACAGCGGGTATGTAAAGTCATAACAATTTGCTGCACCCACGTGTTTGAATGACATACGGGAAGTAATTTTTATTACCATATTTGCTGCTTAAATGGAGTGCATGCTGCTAAGGTTTTGTACGACTCTGCTAGTAAATATGCATAGAAATGAGATTATAAAAGACAAAAGTGCAGTAACTCTGCTAGTAAATATGCATAGAAATGAGATTATAAAAGACAAAAGTGCTCACCGATGAGCAGAATTTCATCATTTTTTCGTATATCATTAATTGGATCAAATAAATCAGATTTTACAAAAAGGTCAAGTATAAATAGTAGAAAATTGTACATGACGAGATTCAAAAATGTAGAGGGGACGAAAATTGTGCGCTTGGATAGAAAAATTATTTTTTGATTTGAAACCAAACAACTGAAAATAGGGATGTAAAAAATCCATAGCCCCTTTAATATATATTGTAACTCCATCAAGTTCTCCATTTTCACTTATTAAACTGCTCCCTATTCTATTTTTCTTCTTCTTCTTCCTTACTTCTTGTATTTTCCCTCTAAATAACGGGACGTTGTTTAAATCTTAGGGAGAACACATTTTAAGTTAACATTTTATAATCCTGTTTTTTGTTCGATTGTGTTGTGTAAAAGTACTGATAGAAGCCGTGCGCAGAAATGCGTGCCATGAAAAGGATACATTGAGTAATAATGTTTTATAGAATACAGAATGAAGTAATAAGGGGTGTATATTAAATAAAGGCTGTCAACATCTGGTGGTCTATATTAGTATTAAAGTACCAACTTTGACGCGGAGAAGTGGAAAGTGGACGAGAAAAATATTAAAAGGAGCCGAATTAATACTGTAGAAATACGTGTTATGAGAATTGGGTGACAATGTGTGGCAGAACTGACTGATTAAGGTTATGTGTGAACGTGAAAATAATGTATTGAGTACATATAAGGTTATATGTGAACGTGAAAATAATGTATTGAGTACGTATAAGGTTATATGTGAACGTAAAAATAATGTATTGAGTACGTATAAGGTTATATGTGAACGTAAAAATAATGTATTGAGTACGTATAAGGTTTTATGTGAACGTGAAATTAATGTATTTAGTACGTGTAAGGTTATATGTAAACGTGAAAATATTGTATTGAGTACGTATGGTATATGTGAACGTGAAAATATTGTATTAAGTACGTATATGTGTTGATGAAAATAATGTATTGAGTACGTATGGTATAAGTGAACGTGAAAATATTGTATTAAGTACGTATATGTGTTCGTGAAAATAATGTATTGAGTACGTATATGTGAACGTGAAAATAATGTATTCAGTACGTATATGTGAATGTGAAAATAACGTTTTGAGTACGTATAAGGTTATATGTGAACATGAAAATAATGTATTGAGTACGTATATGTGAACGTGAAAATAATGTATGTAGAACGTATATGTGCACGTGAAAATAATGTATTGAGTACGTTTATATGAACGTGAAAATAATCGTATGAGTACGTTTATGTGAACGTGAAAATAATGTATTGAGTACGTATAAGGTTATATGTGAACGTGAAAATAATGTATTGAGAACGTTTAAGCATATAGATTAAATTAATGAAAAAATACTAACAAAACAAATATACAGTGCAAATGCTGATAGAAAGTGTGGCAGAGGATCACCAAGAAAATTAAGGCTTGATCAAGTGAATAATTAAAAGAAACCGAAGAAGTTGTATTAGAAGCTGTTTAGATATTTATTTATTTTACACATGACACTGTGTTACATATGCACGATTTGCGAAAAAACAACAGGTCATTTAATTTGGACGCACAATTTTAATGGATCGGGGTTTGTTGCCTTTTATTTGTCGTGTCCCCAGTAAACTAGGCTTTTGTCTGAATCTCACTGAGGACATATGGTAAAGCATGAAAAATAAATCGATACTTCTTTTCGATTATGTAAAATCCCGTTGCACATTCTCATCAACCTGACAAAAAGTGACACTCAATTACATAGGTATACATCACGCGAATCACACTTCATTATTCCAGACTGACCAAAACGTTCATCCCACAATATATAGCACACAATCATAAAAAATAATAATAAAACATCACACTCAAGAGCTCACATAAATCTTTGCTACAAGTCATTCCTCTTGCAAGCCCAAATATTTAAACTCCTGTCGCAATAACAACCACGCTCCGATCGACTGCCTAAATTGTTTTCCTCCTTTTGCCTTCATTGAATTTGGCACACCATTGTATGTCATGGGAGCCAAATAAACACATTACCTTTGGACAAAATATGTTTTAACTCTAGGGATGGTGAACATTTTATCAGTTGTCATGTGTCTCTGCTGAGTCTGCATCTTCCCTTCCTCTTGATGGTGGTGCCAGAGAATGGATTTGAAATGTAAATTGGCTATGTTCAGTACCCGATATTCACTGAAAAGCTCCGCTGTGAGATACCGGACAGGAAGTTTATTAATTAATTTTATATTCAATTTTCAGAAAACCTGCAATATGTGTTTTTGTATTAAGGGGCATCCCCCCCAAACTGATATATCGTAATAAAGTGCCGACTGACATAAGGCGAAGTATATAATTTTAAGAATATTTTCACTGAGCACATTTTGAATCATACGGAATATGTACCCTAGTTTTTTTATGTTTGTGATCAAAGCATTAATTTGGACCTCCCTACGAAGAAACTGATTAACACTTGCCTTACTGTGCTAAAAAAAATCCGTCAGCCACGGTGACGGACGCTAAGCGTCCAGTGAAAAATGTATATTTTAAATCAAAATTATGCAAAATCTGCTAGGCTATTTTTTGTAATTAGCAATAAAAATCATTTTATTATGTATTAAAACGTGGAATAATCAAATGAAATATAAGTCCTGGTCACTCGCTATCCATCACAGGGTGGCAAGTGTTAATAAAAACTCCAAGATACTTTATACTCGTAGAACAGGTAAATAATGTGTGTCGAGATAAGTGATTCTGGTACTCAGTAATATTTGTGTATTTCAACAAGGAAACAGCGTGATGGTACGTGTATTAGTGTGTTATCATAAAAATAAAACATTTTTACTTGTAGTAATAATTTTATGTAATTAAGGCTTTTTTTTTATCTCAATTATTCCAACGTTTCGTCATCCGATCCATCTTTATCGAAATTTACTCTGGATAAACAAATCTACTGTACTCCAATTAAACGCTAAGCTTTTTGTTAGTGGTCCAAGTACATTATTTTACTTTCAAGATTCTAATTATTCTTACCCCATGGAATCTTAAGATTTAGAGTGCAGGTAATGTGAATTGGCTGTAAAGTAAACGGGACTGAGACGTAATTGGAAAAGACTCACTAACGGGATTATGATGGCCCTTAAAATGTGAATCTACCTTTACAATTTCTCTCCTTACGCTGCCCTTGAATAAAATACTGTACTTAACATTCGGTCTTGAATTATTCAAAATTATATTTTTAACATTTTGATTTTTTTAAAATTCATTTGCTTGATTCAATCATATTTTTTAAGTGAAACTTTTGAAGCGAAACTTCTATCTATGTGGTAGGGCAAATTGGCCTGAACGTCACAAAAAGTGAAACGGTATATTATATTATTATTTTTTGATTGTTAAAGTATTATTTATTATTATTAAATATTTTATTTATTAATAAATTATTATTAATTATTTTAATATAAATAATTATTTATTATTAATAATTATTAATATTGTTATGAAAATTATTATTTATTATACAAATTATTGTATTATTTATTATTAAAAATAAAAAAAAAGTAATATTTTTTTATTGAATTAAGAGAGATTTTCTTGAATTAAATTCCACTTAACCATTTCCTAATCCTAAAAAAAAATCTTTAACAAATGGAAAAAAATCAATGCATATAATCAACTTTTCCATGAGCTAAGAAGTTTCACTTCTACCGCGCGAGAGTCTCACGAATCAGTTATTACTCAACGATCTGTTATGTTTTGTATTGGATTTAGTAATTATTTATTCATTTATATTGCGCGAACCCCCATACGATGTATGTGACCTTGTTGGTGAAATTGAAATGAATGAAATAAAAAAGGCAAACATAACATATATGATATACAGTACAAATGTGAGTGAAAAGAGTGATAGAGAAAAACTAAGAAACGTATGGGTGGATCAAATTATTGTTATTTTGTAGAGAGAAAAAGGAAGAAGTAATCGAAATCATATAAACTCTATGAGAAGGTGAATATATGTGGAAAGATTTAAATACTTTAGCGAGATATGGAAAATTTGGCATTCTGTATATTTTCAAAAGATAGCATCAAATTTCTGTCTTGACAGTAAGCTTTTATTCGATAAAAAAATAGTTATAGGGGGTTTTCAGGTTTCTATAGTCTTAGAGAGTTTGTTCTATAGTCTTAGAAAATTTTTACGTCGATGCAGTTTAACAAATAAAAATTCTGTATCTGTCAGATACTGTCGTCTAATTTTGGACAGTCAACTTCGCGTTATACCTTTTTAAGGCTGATTTCCACTTCATGGAACATAATGTGATGCATTAGGGGAGTAAACATCGCTTTGAAACGTAAATTTATTATGTTTTATTAATGTTTTGTACTATCAAAATGTTGCCATTAAGACGAAGTCTTCAAAATTGAAAATAATTTAACATCTCAAAAGATATTTAGCTAAAGAAGAAATCTGTCAACTTAAATGTTTGAAAGATGTAGCGAATCCATCATAAACAAAGAAAATAAGTGATAATTCGATTTCAAGAAAATTCACAATGAAGAAAATCACAAAAATTTACGTGTCTAATTAAACTTAACAGAAAGCACTTACAGTCGTTTAGAGACTGCGAGAAAATTCAAAATATCCGATTTTATAGCAGTTGAAATAAATGCTTTTGAGCATAAATATCCAAAGACATTGCGATATACAATAGTCCCTCTTTATCCGCGAAATATACGTCCCAAGACCCCCAGTGGTTTTTTGAAACCGCGAATAGTATACTCTATATATACATCGTACAGACACAAATTTATTTATTCACAAAATGACACTATATTACAAAAATATGTAGTGAGCTTATTTCAGATGGCCGTATAATACCTTGATTAAAAAGGTTTAGGACCGGATACCGTGTGCCGCTGTCAGTCACCCGATTGGAATTTTTATTGGGACAAAAATGCGCAAAAAAATATTAAACTCACAAAACACTTTTTTTTGGTTATTTGAGATAAATTAATCTCGCTTATCAATAATTAGTAAGTAATAATATAAAATCAGAGAATTTTTTTTGGCATATATTGACTAAAATTGATAGTTCATTATATTGAGACGAAAATGCTCAAAAAATTTTCAACTCACAAAACACTTTTTTTTAGTTATTTGAGAAAAAAATATTATCGCTTATCAATTATCGGTAAGTAATAATATGAAATCAGACAAAAAAAATAGGCCTATATTGACTAAATTTAATAAAATAGTGAGACAAAAATGCTCAAAAAAATTTCAGCTCACAAAACACTTTTTTCTTGGTTATTTAAAATAAATAAATATCGCTTATCAATAATTAGTAAGTAAAAATATGAAATCAGACAAAAAAAAAATAAGCATACATTGACTAAACTTGATAGTTCATTATATTGGGACGAATATGCGCAAAAAATATTTAACTCACAAAACACTTTTTTTTTATTCTATGAGATAATATGAGATCGCTCATCAATAATTAGTAAGTAATAATATAAAATCAGATAAAAAAAAAATTGGCTTATGTAGACAAAACTTGATAGTTTCTTATATCGAAAATGCGCCATAAAATTTCAACTCACAAACACTTTTTTTTAATTATTCGAGAAAAATAAATATCGCTTATCAACTATCGGTATGAAATCAGAAAAAAAAATTTGGCATATATTGACCAAACTTAATAGATCATATTGAAAAGAAAAGGCTCAAAAAATTTTCTACTCACAAAATACTTTTTTTTTTAGTTATTTAAGATAAATTAATATCGCTTATCGATAATAAGTAAGTAAAAATATGAAATCAGACAAAAAAAATCGGCGTATATTGACTAAACTTGATAGTTCATACATTATATTGAGAAAAAAAGGCTCAAAAATTTTTCTACCGACAAAACACTTTTTTTTTAGTCATTTGAGATAAATAAATATCGCTTATCAATAATAAGTAAGTAAAAATATGAAATCAGACAAAAAAAATTAGGTATATATTGACTAAACTTGATAGTTCATTATATTAAGACGAAAATGCTCAAAAAAATTTCAACTCACAAAACACTTTGTTTTTTTAGTTATTTGAGATAAATTAATATCGCTTATCAACTATCGGTAAGTAATAATATGAAATCAGAAATTAAAAATTAAGCATATATTGACTTGATAGTTCATTCATTATATTGAGAAGAAAAGATAAATTTATATCGCTTATCAATTATCGGTAAGTAATAATATGAAATCAGACAAAAAAAATTAGACATATATTGACTAAACTTGATAGTTCATTATATTGAGACGAAAATGCTCAAAAAATATTTAACGCACAAAACCCTTTTTGTTTTAGTTATTTGAGATAAATTAATATCGCTTATCAACTATCGGTAAGTAATAATATGAAATCAGAAAAAAAAATTAGGCATATATTGACTAAACTTGATAGTTCATTCATTATATTGAGAAGAAAAGGCTCAAAAATATTTTTACACCCAAAACACTTTTTTTTAGTTATTTGAGATAATTAATATCACTTATCAATAATCGGTAAGTAATAATATGAAATCAGAAAAAAAAATTATGCATATATTGACTTAACTTTATAGTTTTATTCACAAAACATATTTTACTCACAAAACTATATTTTACTCACAAAACACTCTTTTTTTTGTTATTTGAGATAAATTAATATCGCTTATCAATAATAAGTAAGTAAAAATAGGAAATCAGACAAAAAAAATAGGCATATATTGACTAAACTTGATAGTTCATTCAACATATTGAGAAGAAAAGGCTCAAAAAAAATTCTACCAACAAAACACTTATTTTTTAGTTATTTGAGATGAATTAATATCACTTATCAATTATCCGTTAGTAAGAATATGAAATGAGACAAAAAAAATTGGCATTTTATTGACTAAACTTGATAGTTCTTCTTTAATTTGAGATGAAAATGCTCAAAAAAATTTCAACTCACTAAACATTTTTTTTAGTTATTTGAGATAAATTAATATCGCTTATCAATTATCGGTTAGTAATAATATGATATCAGACAAAAAAAAATGGCATTTTATTGAGTAAACTTGATTGTTCTTTATATTGAGACGAAAATGTTCAAAAAAGTTTCAGCTCACTAAACACTTTTTTTTGGTTATTTAAAATAAATTAATATCGCTTATCAATAATTAGTAAGTAGAAATATGAAATCAGACAAAAAAAATTTGGCATATATTGACTAAACTCGACCAAACTTTTATGTTAGGTTACCACATCTATCATTGACACTTCCCTACAAATTTCAGCATCATAGCTTGACATTTGTAAAAGTTACGCTGTACTGAGTCTTTACCTTTGTGCGTGTTTTAGATTTTTCACAAGTTTGAAAATTGCATCAACTGTGCATCATAGAGTTTGCATTAAATAAGAAGGCTCTGATGGACATACCGAAAATTGAGTACCAGCGGTGTTTCGATGATTGGATCAAGTTGCAGTCGATGGGAAGTACTTTGAAGGGGACCATATCGATTTTGAAGAGTAAACTTGTATTTTCGATTTTATGAATAAAGTCCTAAAACTTTTTGATCAAGGTAGTGTTCCAATCAACCAGACAAAACTTAATAAATGAAGTTACACATGGTCGCAGAATTCACGGACTATATATAATACGCACTGCGGCGGCTCGTCCCGAGGTGCGCTGGTGCGCTAAGCATCAACTCACCTCGAGACGTTGAGCGAATATGTAATATCGCTGTCTCACGGTTTACCGTATGTCTCTGTCTGCCCTATATGAATCTGCGTTTCCGTCCGGTGCGTATTGGAGACCGCTCCGGTAGTATTGGCAAACTTGGCCGGTCAATTTGAAAGGAATATTTTTTTAAATTCTACTGTTTATTTTTTTTTAATTTTCCCTTAAATAAAAATACTCGTACTATTTGCCAGTATTCTTATAAATATTTAATCTATACAGATATTTAACATTGTTGGGAGTCATGTTTGCGAATATATCATTTAATTATTGTGAATTATTTCTCCGGTTCAGCGCAACAACGCACCTCCAGACCAGCCGCCGCTGATACGCAGTAAAAATAAATGTGAAATACTTTTTTGGTACAATGTTCCTTATAATTATATTAAAAAAATTTAATTGTGCTTCATTTACTATATTTATAATACAAAATAACAAAAGCTTGTGGTTTCAAATATTTCAGGATAGTCGGCACTTATTAAATTTTCATTTTATCTATAGATTTTAAACTATTGGGCCTCAGCCACACAGGTAGGAGCCTCGCTTGGTGCTTAGAGCTACGCTGCGAGCTAGGTGGCATATCCTAGCGAACCAATGCACCTCATACTATCGCAATGGCAACACTGCACACTTCGCGCCACGTTACGTGACTATTATGGTCACATAGTCTATTAGTCACGTAGCACCTTGCGAAGCACTTTGGTGTGGCCTTAGCATTAAGTAACATACGTTTGGTAAGCAATATATTTAGTACAGTTTGACGATACTTTTGTAAAGCGAAACTGGCTTGATAATCTAATTTAAGTTTATTTTGTAGGTTTTTTAACATTTTAATTTTATGATCAATACGTTTGTGTTAACCATATTCTTAAATATAATTAAATCTCGTTTAAAAAATATCCAAGGTGTAGTAACAGACACTTAATGCCAAATATAATTTCGAAAAATACATTTTTCACGACACTTTAAACTATTCGTTTTCTCATAAATCTCCATCCCCTATTTCTCACCACTGTCCTTCCCATCCCATCCCTTAGCTTGACGGTGACAACCAACAACTCAGACTAGACTATCCAGGTTGCATCAGGTATCACGCTCAGAATAAATACAGTCTGCAAACGACGAGAGAAACTCGCATAAACTTGATGGAACTACTAACGAGATTCTAATGTCGTCAGCGTGACGTCCTCTTAACGTAACATAGCTTTCTTCATTTTCTTTTTCCTGACGTTTTTATTTCCATCGTTATTTATTTTTTGTGCCGAGTTTAGTTTGACGTGTATACATTAAATACGTCTGTAGTCTAGTGGTTAAAAGGTTTGCTTCTCAGCCCAGAGTAAATGGGTATTAACTCTCCTTGGAAAAAAAATTGGATTTGAGTCTAGTTTTTTTTAAAACCTTTGGACATCTTTTTATTATAGCTCAATCCCTTTTATACCGAAAACTGCTATACTAATTACAAAATTAACTCCTCTATAATTCGCATGCAAAGACATGAAAATGAGTTTCGCAACGATTTAGATATTTTTAATATAATTGTATATAGGTAAAGTATTCGCCAGAATATCACAACAATATTTACAAATAGCTACTAACTTTGTGCTCTCCTTTATTAATATAAATAACGTAATATAAACAAAACATTAAGGACAATATTTTGCCTCTGGAGTTGAGTAACCCTGCATCAACATGTGGAAGGTTTCGATTCTGCAAAGCAGCTTGTATCTCGTTCTACAAGTAAGCCCGTGTGTTTTCTATATCTATAGATCTATCCATAAAATTCTCGAAAAATCCAATTCTTGTTCTATGTAAGCGTTGTTGAACAAAAAACAAATCTTAGTTCTTTACCACTATAAAACAAGTCTTCGACAATTACGTAAGTCTACTTGGGAAAATTTGGTAATATTTTGTGATATACTCGTACATACATATATTGAACATAAATACACATATTAATATTTAATAATTTTAAACAATGACTAATTTATTATTACTACTGCTCTTTATATATTCATGTTAGCTTAAGACAAAGTTTTGTATTTTTTGTCAATAATTTTAAATACTTGTATAACTTGTCATATGTTCATTTGTATATAAAAGACATTGTTGTTTCGTTAATTAATTAAATAAAAATTACTTAGAAGGGATTGTCACATGGCAATACACCCACCTGGCTGTACTGCATACAATGAAAGTGTAACATTTTACAATAACTACAAATAGCATACACTACACTCCACTTAAAGTCAAATATGTCACTATAACTTTTTTTAAGTTTGTCTTCGTTTGGTAATTTTTCTGTAGTTTTTTTACCAACTGTGTTTTTGTGAAGATATCCAGTTGCGAGAAAATACCCTATTTTTTGGCCGCCATTTTACATTCCTTTCCCTCAAAGATATATATTTTGTAAAATTTTCAATTTGCCAATAATATTGGGTTTCCTATCCCATGTAACAATACCCTTCACTAACCTTACCGAGCCACTAAACGGCGCAGTAAAAATTGTCTTTATGTTATAATTTTATGACATCCATCGTCTGGATCAGGCGAAATATGTGTGCTTGGAAAGAAAAGTTTGGAAATCTGTTCTCTACATCTACCCCGCAAGGGATACGGCGTGATGATATAGTTATACGCTAAAGACACCTTATTGATAGTAAAGGCATTATAACATTGTGAAGGCTTAAATACATTTATTTGTTTTATCGAATTTGTTTTCTTAAATTATTCTACTTTACGTAAAGGTATAACCCTACCGGTTACAAAGTTTCCCTTCATCATCAGAGGAGCACAAACAAGACTCTTCAAGGCTTTCACCTTCCCTAATAATGAGGTAAAAGCCTTGAAACCGGTAGAGTAATATCGTTACGTAAAGTGGAATATACAGTCTTTGATCAAACAAATTACAGCACCTTTAGTTGCATAAAGGGAATCGAAACCTTTTTTCTACAATGGATACCAATGGTGGTTTTGGTTAACACATGAAAAAAAATATACATCATTTGTAAAAAAAAACAACAGGTAATTTAGTTTGGACACAATTTTAATGGATCTGGGTTTGTTGCCTTTCATTTGTCGTGTCCCCAGTAAACTAGGCTTTTGCCTGTATCTCACTGAGGACATATAGCATGAAAAAATAAATCGATACTTCTTTTCGATTTTTGAATTTATAAAACCCCATTGCACATTCTCATCAACCTGACAAACAGTGACACTCAATTACATATGTATACATCATGCGAAATCAAACTCCTCACACTTCATCACTCCAGACAGACAAAAAACATTCATTCCACAATGTACCGCACATAATCATAAAAATAGTAAAAAATATAAATATAAAACAATAAAAAACACCACACTCAAGAGTTCACACGAACTTTTTCAGGCAAGCCCAAGTACTCAAACTCCTGTCGCAATAACAACCACGTTTATATCAACAATATCTTTTTCTTTCTCTTATATTAGGCATGTTATGGTCCTGCATCATCGTTTCCCTCTTGTGACGTCGACTGCCAGCTGTCTTTCCATCTTTTGGGAGGTCGTCCTGGAGGTCTGCTTGCTTGGGGGATACTGTCCCTGGCCATTCTTACGGCTCTTGGTTCCGCCATTCTGGATACATGTTCGTTCCAGAACCTTCTTTTCTGTCGTCCCCATCTGACAATATCTTCAACTTCGCACGTCCTCCGTATTTCTGTGTTTCGTACTCTATCACGAAGGGTTTTGCCAGTGATACTCCTGAGGACCTTCATTTCGCTGGTTCGAAGGAGATTTCTGGTTCTGACAGTGTCAGCTCTGGACTCTATGCTGTATGTCATTATTAACAATATGAGTTTTGAGATTTCATATTTTTATGACAGTTATAATATTTCAAATTGTGTTTCTTGGTACAATGTCGTTTCGCTTTTGTGGTGCGAGATTATAATTTCTAAACACTCTTTTACAAATGGCTCAAAACCCGTTACCTTACTCCATCAAATAGTCACAAAATGTATTAGGAATGGCGTGCATATTTTATAAGTACAAAACATATTATATTATATATATATCTTTCACAGTGTGTAAAATGTGAAAATGAAAATAGGGTAAAATATTCAGCAGTTGCCACCGGCCGTTATTTGACGCCTACTACGCGGTGTATAAATTTGTAAGAATGCGAATAACAGTGAAATACTTTTAAAAGGGTCTTTAAATATTTATGAAATCATGCGAATTTTATGGAAATGTGTGCCTTATACGAATTCTGCAGTCAACAAAACGTGAAGACTTAAATTTATTATTCTGTCAAATAACATTTGGAAATGGATCAAACGTGTGTATGAGAGAAAATTACGTTATGGTTTTCGAAGAATTCATAAACATTTATTCACGATATATTTTTCTTAGAATAAATTTTTTTTTTCTTTAAGACTAAGGTTTTTTTTAAAAAAAAGCAGATTAAATTTATAACTTGCTATTTATGATTTAGTGTGACCCAAAAATGTCTATGAAACTAAAAGGAAAGGTATACCAGACGGTCGTTAGACCCGCGATTATGTATAGCTCAGAATGCTGGACTACGTACAGCTCCTACTCTAGGCAACTTGAAACAGCAGAAATGCGAATGCTCAGGTGGTCGGCAGGAGTATCATTAAAATATAGAATTAAGAGTTCACACATTCGTGGTAGCCTGGAGGTCACTGACATAAACAGTAAGCTGGAAGAGCGACAGCTGAGATGGTACGGGCACATAAGACGGAGACCACCAGACCATACGGTAAATCAGGCAATGTTAGTGGATTTTCCTCGACAATCGTGCAGAAAAAGACCAAAGAACTCCTGGATAGCTCAATACTCCAAAATCCTGTAGAGAAACGGCCTAGATGAAGGCGACACCCAGAATCGAAGCATATATTATGCAGCCTGAGAACGAGAAGAGCCGAATCCAACAGCCTACCTAGGCAATGAATTGGGAGAGTGCCAGGAAGAAGAAGATCCATGGTTTAGTGTTTGAACACGTGCGTGTATCGGATTCGATCACTGATGGAGAAAAACACACTGGTCAACATAATTTACAAATTTGTTTGATTGTTTTATTTAGTTAAAAAAACAATGTTGCAAAACAAACAATTTTGCGCCATTTAGAAAGTATACTGTTTTATTTAGTTAAAAAAAAAAACAATTATAAACGGAAAATAATTAAAGGACAATTTATTAAGTACCGTTGAAGGATCCAATTATCTCCAAGGGCTCTCTAAATCGGGAATCGAAACCACTTTTATTCACAGACAAAAATTATTGCAAAAAAAAACAAGTTGGGTTTAAAGACAAGGTAGTGATTACGACCATCAGATTGGATACTAATATATGTATCTTTTTTGTTAATCTTTCTTCAATTATTTGTTCCACCTTCTCAAACCATCTCAGCGTTCTTCTCTTCGTCTTACTTACGAACAGCTTTTGCTAACAACTTTTGCCTCCTCCAAATTAATATATCTCGTCATACATAGCATTCTATTATTCATACTTCTCACTTAACCTTCTTCCAAAATCTGGTCAATTTGGTCCAGCCACGTTTTCCTCGGTCTACTTCTTTCACATATATATTGCACTTGTGACTCGTATATTCGTTTTGTCGCTCTTAAATAATTTATTCCCTGTACATGCCCAAACCATATTGAGCTCCTTTTTTCTTCTCCCTGGCTCCATCCCAACTCATTGTCTGCGAAGACTGTTGGGGTCAGCTCTCCTCGTCCTCAGGTTGTATGCTCTTCTGTCACGGACTACATCCCCTAGGCCGTGCCTCTGCATCAGGTTATCTTTTGCACCACCCTTGAATTCTTTGGTCTTCCTCTGGTTGTTATTCGAGGAAGGTCCATGGAGATTGCTTGGTTCACAATGTGATCGGGTGCTCTGGGTCCAACGTGCCCATACCATCTCAATCGCCTCTCCTCCGTCTTACTGTTGATGTCTGTAACACCTAGACTTCCATAAATGTGTGAGTTTTTTTATTTTGTCTCTTAGGGACACACCAGCTGACCATCTTAGCATGCGCATTTCAGCAGTTTCTAGTTGCCTAGAGTAAGATTTATACACCGTCCAGCATTCGGAGCCATAGAGGAGTGCGGATCTGACAATCGTTTGGTATACTTTTCCTTTTAACTTTACTGGCATTTTCGGATCACATAGAACTCCCGTCATTGATCTAAACTTCATCCATCCCACACTAATTCTATGTGTTACATCTGCTGCACATCCTCCATTGCTATGGATGAGTAACCCAAGATACTTAAAGGAGTCACAATTTGGTAATGTTTCTCCATCCATTTGCATTACGGGAGTGACAGCATTTGTGTTCTCGAATGGTAGGTACAGATACTCTGTTTTCTTTCTGCTCAGTCTCAATCCATTGTCCTCCAAGATTCTTCTCCACCTTTCCAGACTATTTTGCAGGTCTTCGTGTTTTTCACTTATTAATACGATATCGTCTGCAAATAGTAGGATCTTAAGGAGACTGTTCATTTCCTGGTTAGTTAAATAGTCAATGATTAAGATGAACAGTAGCGGACTAAGTAAATTGAGCTGCCATCGAATATTTTATGCCATCGAATACTAGGCGGAAAAATTACCTATGTCGTTCGAGGAGAGTAGCACAGCGCGGATTTCGAATCGACGACCTTCCTCTCGGAAGTTCAGTGCGTGATAGCGCGACCATGCCCCTCTAATTTATTCATTTCTGACTTTTTCATTCCACCTTTTTTTAAACATTAACACTACATTTTTTTTCTTAGTGCGCGCATCTCCACAGCATTAATATTTCTCTTACCCTTTTTCTGACAATTTTAAGTTTCTCTTCCAAACGTGGGTGCCAAAGTGGGTACCAAAACACTATTATATTTTGTAATTTTTGCTACTGTTGATTATTGATTTGTGAATTATAATAATTATTAAAAACTAAAAAAATCCATCAAAAACTCACGGTAAAAAAAGTCAGCATAATAAAAAATATCTTCTTTGGGGCTGTAAAATTATATTTATTAATTTATACGTCCTCATAAATAGAAACACGCAAATGCGAATAAAATGCTGAAACGGGCGTTACTTATTACCGGAAACACTTTATCAAATTAAAATAACTATATTTTGAACTCACCCTTAAAAAATTCAGTAAATCATTCTTTTGGTCTTTGTTAAAATCAGTCGAATGTTATTACAAGTTAAGGAAAAAAATGTATCTTGGAAGTAAGTTCACATTTGATGGTCACGCAAAGTGCGACATTGAAAGAATAGTACCAGCAGGCAATAGAGTGAATGGTGGGTTATACAATACCGACTATATTGTTTCAAGAGAAGCATTGCTGACTATTAAAATTAAATATTGCTCCTAGCATTGCAAGGAAAATTTAAACGTAGAAAAAAATTGACAAAAGTTAGATAAATGCTGAAGAAATAAGTGTTGCGCAGAATATCAGGATTAACCATAAGTTAACTCTGTGGAAGAAGTCAATACAACCCTTGGGAATTATGTAAAATATTAACCATTGTTTGTTCCGGAAATTGATCTTTGGAAGATGTTAACTCTGCGGAAGAAATCAATGCAACACGTTGGCAATTATGTAATATAACGTATTAAACATTGCTTGTTCTAGAAATTGATCTTTGGAAGATGTTAACTCTGTGAAAGAAGTCAATGCAACACGTTAGAAATTATGTAATATAACGTATTAAACATTGCTTGTTCTGGAAATTGATCTTTGGAAGATGTTAACTCTGTGAAAGAAGTCAATGCAACACGTTAGAAATTATGTAATAAAACGTATTAAAACTTGCTTGTTCTGGAAATTGATCTTTAGAAGATGTTAACTCTACGGAAGAAGTCAATGCAACACGTTGGGAATTACGTAATATAACGTATTAAACATTGCTTGTTCTGGAAATTGATCTTTGGAAGATGGTTACTCTGTAGAAGAAGTCAATGCAACACGTTGGGAATTATGTAATATAACGTATTAAACATTGCTTGTTCTGGAAATTGATCGTTGGAAGATGTTAACTCTGTAGAAGAAGTCAATGCAACACGTTGGGAATTATGTAATATAACGTATTAAATATTGCTTGTTCTGGAAATTGATCGTTGGAAGATGTTAACTCTGTGGAAGAAGTCAATGCAACACGTTGGGAATTATGTAATATAACGTATTAAACATTGCTTGTTCTGGAAATTGATCGTTGGAAGATGTTAACTCTGTAGAAGAAGTCAATGCAACACGTTGGGAATTATGTAATATAACGTATTAAATATTGCTTGTTCTGGAAATTGATCGTTGGAAGATGTTAACTCTGTGGACGAAGTCAATGCAACACGTTGGGAATTATGTAATATAACTTATTAAATATTGCTTGTTCTGGAAATTGATCTTTGGAAGATGTTAACTCTGTGGAATAAGTCAATGCAATACTTTGGGAATTATATAACGTATTAAATATTGCTTTTTCTGGCTTGTTGTTAACTCTGTGGAAGAAGTCAATACGTATGTGTATGAGCTGGTTAGTTGATAGAATTAGCTGTATAGCAATAAACACACCAGATACATACAAATATACCAACACTTCATTTTTTATATCAGGATAGGCATAGAGGAGAGTGTCTGACTTTTCTATATCGACACACTCTTAACCTTTTCTACATTCATACATCTTTTCCCACAACTTCTGCAATTCCTTTGACTTTCTACGTAACCTTCTTTTAGAATATCATTCACTTGATCCAACCATTCTTGGTATTACTCTTACAAACCTTGCTGCCAGTGCCCGAAGGATTTTTTAACCTTAGCCCTATTGCAAGCACTAAAAATATGCTGCATTAGTCTAGTGGAAATCCATCGTGACAAAAATGCGTCTACTTAGGTCTCTTTTTTTCGCAATACTCATGTACGACGTGTAGTTGTGTATTCTGAGAGCAAGTGAGAGACATGGAATAATGTTATGGATTCCATGGATGGATTCCATTAAAACGGGATGTTAATGTTATGGATTCCATGGATGGATTCCATTAAAACGGGAGAATAATGTTATGGATTCCATTAAAACGGGAGAATAATGTTATGGATTCCATGGATGGCAAGATGAACTAATTCCTCTATTCTTGAAGAACTGCGAATCATAGACAAATTGTTGACAATATGCCAACAATGACTTCTACTGAGCAAGTGAGAGACATCTCTGAGCAAGTGAGAGACATGGAATAATGTTATGGATTCCATGGATGGATTCCATTAAAACGGGATGTTAATGTTATGGATTCCATAGATGGATTCCATTAAAACGGGAGAATAATGTTATGGATTCCATGGATGGATTCCATTAAAACGGGAGAATAATGTTATGGATTCCATGGATGGATTCCATTAAAACGGGAGAATAATGTTATGGATTCCATGGATGGATTCCATTAAAACGGGAGAATAATGTTATGGATTCCATTAAAACGGGAGAATAATGTTATGGATTCCATGGATGGCAAGATGAACTAATTCCTCTATTCTTGAAGAACTGCGAATCATAGACAAATTGTTGACAATATGCCAACAATGACTTCTACGACGCTTTGGTCACTGAAACCGTGGAAGGACGAGCTTCCGCACAAGAGGAAGAACCTCAATTCGTTAGATAGACCAAGTGAAGGACGTAACAGGACCACCCTTAATTACTGCTCTTTGAATCGAGGAGTGCGGAAATAGATAGAAATAAGTCGTCAAGGACTATAATGGGAGTCACGATGCTCGGTCAAGAGCTATACGACAGGATCGATGGAATCTAGAGGATTTATTCAAAGATAGTCTAAGATTACATTTTTCCAAAATAGATAGGGACAACCTGATTTCTACGAGTTTCACCGTATAGATTTTTACACAATTTCAGTAAAAAAAAAAATGTTCTAAAACAGTTTGATATGGGCTGTTTTCTTTTTATACATTTTTCGTTCATCTATCTCTCTGTTCTCAATCATTCATTCTTCCCCATCTTCTCAGTTGAAACATGACAGTAGATTGGTAACTTGATATGGCTGATTAAAAATACCTAGAAGAAGTTTTATTTTTGAATTTACAATGGATTCCCTACTTATTCGGTATTTTTTTTAAAAAACGTTTCTGACTGTCCTGGAAACGAATTATCATGATAAATTCTATCGCCTTCTATTAACAGTCTCTACTACGTGATCACTTAACCTGACGGATGTTCACTCACTTTTTATTTGATCAGGCATATTGCTGAAACTTTCTTTGAGAACATTGAGAGACAGGACATACATAAAAACTAAGTACAAATACTCAGCTTTTTTTTTTTCAAACAATATATATGACATAAGTCATGGTTACTCTTATACCCCCAAATACTAGATGGAAAAATGCCTGTGTAATTCGATGGGAATAACATAACACGAAGTTCGAACCGGTGCAATTTAAAATCAATCATTGAACCATTGTTCACGGAATATGCCCGAATCTATTTGATTTGGTATCTGTCGTAGTTCAAGTATATTAAGGTGCATAGCCGCACGGTAACGTACTAGAGTTCCTTGCGAAAGGTCGCTGGTTTGAACTCCGAGCTATTTTATTTATGTATTTATTTTATTTATTATTACACATGACAAGAAATATACACAATTTGCCAAAAAAAAAAAACAACAGGTAATTTGATTTGGACATACAATTTTAATGGATCTGGGTTTATTGCCTTTCATTTGTCGTATCCCCAGTAAACTAGGCTTTTGCCTGTAATCTCACTGAGGATATTTAGCATGAAAAAATAAATCGATACTTTTTCCGATTTTTGATTACACAAAAACAAAACCCCGTTGCACGCTCTCATCAACCTGACAAACAGTGACACTCAACTACAACTGGGAACATCTTGCGAAGTTCAACTCCTCCAGAAAGAACAAAAATATTCATGCCACAATATACCGCATACAATCATAAGAATAAAAATTAAAATCAAAATTAAAACAAAAAATACACAAATACAAAAAAAAACAAAATTAAAACAACAAGAAGAAACCCACACTAACGAACTCACACAAATCCTTTCCACTCGTCATTCATCCTGCAAGCTCAAGTACTCAAAACCCTGTCGCAATAACAACCACGCTCCGATCGACTGTCTAAATGGTTTTCCTAACTTTACCTTTATTGAAGTCGGCACGCCACTGTATGTAATGGGAGCCGAATAAGCATATTGCCTTTGGGCAAAAGAGGTTTTAACTCTAGGGATGGTGAACATGTCATTAGTTGCCATGCGTGTCATGTGTGTCTGCTGAGTCTGCATCTTCCCTTCCTCTCGATGGTAGTGCCAGAGAATGGATTTGAGATGTAAATTGGCTATGTTCAGGACCTGATACTCTCTGAAAAGCTCCGCCATGGGATACCGTGCAGGAAGTTTATTAGTTATTTTCACAATCAATTTTTGGGAAACCTGCAATATGTGTTTTTGGGTTTGCTATGCTACTCCTCTTTAATGACATCCCAGTATTTTGGGGTATACAGTTACCTGTGATAAAAAAATGAAAGGAGAAATAAATGCCCGAAAAACTGTCTGAATATTCCGATCTTCTCACTTCGGTGTGCCATCATATCCAGTAAACGCAGGTGTAGAACGTCTCACTCGCTTTAACTCTTACAGGCTTAGTGGTCCACGTTATGTACCACATTTTTTTGATGCAGTACTGCACAATGGTACACGCAATGTACCACTTATTAAACCTCTCTCTATTGCTGCACGAACGCTGAGATTATGTACCACTTCGTATAATATAATACTTATGACTCTAACCACACAGCTGCAGGACTGGTCCTGTTCAAATTAATATAGCTTCTAATATTATTGACAGTTAGTTTTTCTTGGTGTGCCGACTTGTGCGTATAAAAGAAAACATTATATATTTGTATTAAATTTTAATAAAAAATAGTTGTGTTGTGATAAAATTGACTTCAGTTATTGTGGTAAATTTATATTTAGGTTAAAAATTAATTTTACTTTAATGTATTTCGGCATTGTTTGGTGGTACATTAGAAGTACCAGTGGGAATATGGACTAGTGGTACATAAGTTGTACCACCTCACCAGGAGTTCCTTGACCTACCGAGGAAGTGGAAATATGTTAATTTAGCATTTGTATGTATCATTTTTCAAACACATTAAAACAAATTATGAGGAACTTGACTTTTTATTTTTTGTGCAGCCTGAGTGAAAATAAGTGAAGTTTACCTGTGCCTATAAGGGTTAAGAGGAAAAAGGAAAAAACATGTTTACTGGATTAAGGATATTTGTTTTTAGAGTCGGGTATTGTAAGTAGTATTAAGAAATTAATCTTGATATTGTTAGAAAATATCAAGAGGATGAGGTGCGAAAGACTTACCAAACAAATACACATGTCTCAAATGAATGGTATGCAAAGATAACTTAGACGATGTATGAATGAGAATGTGACAAAAGCTATTTGTGTCGAAATCTGCCTTCACTGTTTACCCAAAAAAGGCATGGCTAGATGGAATATATGTGGGTATATTGTAGACATGATTTAAAAATATATCCGATAAAAAACAACAAATAATATTCCGGATTAAAGGGTTTGCTTTGCACCCTTACGAACAAGGCATATCGTATAGCCGTTTTACCAGATTCAATTTGACACCCTTAAATTAAGGCGGGGATTTTTATCAATTTTCATTAAAATTAAATATCACGCCGAAATGTCTTCATCGCTCAATCTCGCAACGAAAAAGAGCAAAAAAAATTTTTTCAGAAATACGGTAAATAACATTTAATTTGCGTACGACATCGATGTTAATTTTAAGATTTTTGAAGTTTGACCCATTTTTTAAATGCTTTTTGTGATGATTTGAGTTTCTAGGGCATTTGATGGTGGTGTTTTTTTATATGTTTAGATCCCTTCATTACTGACTGGTTCCCATTATATTAGAGTGCGGCTCAACTATATAGTATCCGAGGGTAGTCCAGAACTGTCTGATGGGCGAGTTCTAAAGAGATTTCTATAAAGCTTTTATTGGAAGGAATAAACATTTTACCCAACATCTTTTTCAGTAAACAAATTCATAACAAAAAAAAGGTAAATCCTTTGTTGATTGATAAACTTTCGTTAAATTATCGGATAATTATTTACGCCATTTTTATTTAAGATTTTATTTTCGGTGCCGTATACACGAACTGGGCATCATTATTCACGCACGGAATGACCTTAATGAATGAATTTTTCGTAATCAAAAGTTTCCATATCTTAGCTGAAAGTTTTTTGCTTGTTTTAATTTAAAAATTTTAAAATGTCAAAGTGTACAACTATTAATTGATGTGCGTTTAGGGTTTTACACATGCATAAACACAATCACGTCATTTCCCTGTTGGAGTTGTCAGAAAAGACAGAGCGCCAGACTTTTTTATCACACACTAGGTTGCACACCAGCAAACGCACCGGCCACACCGCTGTACTCGATCCAATGTCACACCGAAGTGAGACGGTCGAAGCACACCGGCATGTTTTTTTCCCTTGTTTATAAATAATAGCCATTGTTATTCGAGGGGAGTAGCACATCGCGAGGTTCGAACCGACAACCTTCCGCATGGAAGTCCATTGCATTAACGAGCGCCAGTTGAACCTTTTAATAATACTGATATGACGATTTATATAGTGCCTTTTTGAGAGCAAACTCTTCTGAATGATATCAAATTTTTATGAGATTTTTATCAAAGTTAAGGTTTTATTTCAAATTAGTTAAAAGATTTATGGAATATTTTTTACTAAATTACTTTGCTATGCAACTTTTTACATTAATCACCGCTACACTTTTTTTTCCTTCTATAAAGAGACTAATCGGAGGTAGAAACGCGTGTACCGGAGATCAGTGGAATAAAAAAGTTTTTTTTCTTTTCCCTTGCTTCTTATCCCATCTACTCGTATTTGGGATCAGATGCTTGGGCGTTCTTCCTCCTGATCTTTCTATGTCGCCAATCACTCGGAAGTCTCATGTCCTCCACTTTCTTATATTCTTGGGTCTTCCAGTAAATTTTTTGGGAGTTCCTAATTCGTGGCTGTCTTAAGCGTAGATCTTTCATCCAGCCGTTGCACGACCCTATACCTACGTAGTTGTGCTTCCTGGTCTTTATCTACTATTTGCGCTACTGTAATTGTTCCGCGAGTTCGTTCATCTAAGATTTTATCAAATCTAATGATGCCATGACTCAACCAACAAAAGTAAATGAAGCAAGTTACGTGGTTGCAAAAATCATTCAAATGACTATCCATCCCCACGAAATCCATAAACATATACGTGAGCATATGCCCACGAACCCCACAAAGACGGACAATCACCCGAACATTCCTTTTCATATAAAGTGAGATATCGTCAATCAAAAGGAAAGGAAGGGATGGTAGAAAGGAAAGGAAAAGAAAAATCAGGAATAAAACACGTAATTTTACTGACTAGAAATTAAGAGTTTTTTCAGTCGCTTCTTAAAGCATGCCAATTACGAAGAGAGAGTCTTATATTGGTTTGTAACTGATTCCAGAGTTTCACTGTATGGACAGTAAAACACCTGTCGCCCTGATCTACTGCCTTGCAACTTTCATATATTTTAGCCACTGAAAGAAGCTCTGGGAGGCCAACGATTTATAGACAACGATGGAGTCAAGAGGTTTGTGCGCAATTGGCTGCTGACACAACCCACTTCTTTTTACGATGACGGGATAAAAAAACAACCAATCCGCTAAGAAAGGTCCATTTCTAAAGCAGGAGATTATATAGAAAATTGATCTGTACTTGGTATATTCCTTTCTGCAAATAAAAAGATTTGAACAAAAAAGTCTCGTTAATATTTGAGACACCCTCGTATATTTTTATTGTAGATGTTATTTTCAGTTTACGAAGAGGAAATAATAATGTGTTTTGAGATATGTACGAGTAAGCGTGCCAATTAAAATGTGTTATTTTTTTCCTTGCGCGACATACAGCCCTGAGCCTTCCGGGTAATGGCAAGTTGTTTACAATAGTAGTACGTATACATGGCATTTCAGAGGGGGCGAGCGTAAGGGTAGTTAGTTGCTATGAGCTTTTGTCAGAAAAAAATGTATAGCGTATTTTAAAGCGTGGGCTTCATAAATGTCGGTAGATCCAGGCTTCATGTTTTCTTTGAAAGACTCTGTACGTATACATTTGTTTTTGATAGCAAATTGTGTGAACCGTGTTTGAATTTTGACATTTTTGTACATTATTGTAGCGTGATTCTTATGTCTTTCAAATTGAGCGGTTTTTTCAACTCTACAATTTTTAAATTCTTCAATAAAACACACTTTGCTTTAATTTCAAACAATTTTTTATTGGTCATTGAAGTATAACGTATGACATTTAAACACAAAAAAACAATATCCGCCAAATGTCCACCTGCAGCTCCACAGATGGGCGCCCACTCTTTTGTCAAAATTTTCGATGACATTTTGGCATAACTGCGGTTCATAATTTTGGCATAACTCACCAATAACGCGAATAATTTCGTTCTTCAGATCAGAAATTGATTGATGGTCATTCTTATAGACCTGAATTTCCACGCAACCCCAGAGAAAATAGTCTAACGGTGTCAGATCACACGATCTTGGTGGCCAATTAACATCACCGTTTCCGGAGATTACAATACATAAAATAATTCAACAATTTGAACGCATTGTTGCATTGTATACGACTCCATTTTTATAAATGTCATACATTACACTTCTCAAATGTCACAAGTCCTAGGCAAGTTCGCGACGCCATCTGTGTTTTATCCAAGAATAAAAAAAACGCTCAATTCGAAAGACCCTTTACTTCAAATTAAAATGAAATGGTAAGATGGTATATTTTCTAGCAAGGTAAACGGAGCCCTTAAGGTAAATTGAACTTTCTTTAGGTAAATTAAGTACTTTACTTAAGGTTAATTAAGGTAAGGTACTGAAAGTCTTCCAGAATGGGTTTTGCATCTCGACGACTCAAATATATGTTTTTGTGCGTGGTTTATATAGGTGAACCATAAAATTCAACTATCTTCTTCTCCCTGGCTCCATCCCAACTCACTGTCTGCGAAGACTGTTGGGGTCAGCTTTCCTCGTCCTCAGATTGTATGCTCTTCTGTCCCGGACTACGTCCCCCAGGTCGTGCCTCTGCATCAGGTTATCTTTTTGCACCACCCATGAATTCTTTGGTCTTCCTCTTGTTGTTATTCGAGGAAGATCCGTGGAGATTCGACTATATTCTGATAATGCAATTTTATATGTTTTGAAAAAAAATAGATGGTCATGCCCGAAGTGTTGGTCCTTGTGAAAGACACTGTAGTGGAACGGATGTACCAGATTTAATTGATCTTTAACATTTTATGTTTCACGGAAGACTTAATCTTCTCAGATATCAATACAATTGAACGCTATTTCCTATGCAATAGTGGGCGTTATGTAAATGTTTCAATTCGGTAGAAAACATCGTTAAATATAATACTTGGAAGATTGCTTTAGCAGAATGTACTTTGAATAAGTTTTCATTCTCTTAAACCGCTATTTAATTTAAAAAAAAAACAGATGCGTGAGACTCTCGCGTGGTAGAAGTGAAACTTCTTAGCTCCTAGGAAAAGTTGATTTTATGCATTGCTTTTTTGCATTTGTTAACGATTTTTTTTTACCATCTGACGGTTGTCGTCAAAGAAAGAATACGAGAATTTAATTTTGAATACAAGAGAACGAGAGAGGAATACGTGGATTTTCTCCGACAGTAATTCGAAATTTGAATCTCGGTGGATCCGTGATACTGAACGAATTTTAAATACCTAGCTAACAATTTTTGAACCAGTGTAAAAGGGGATGATCTATAAATGATATATATATAAACAAATTTTATATTCATGAATATATATTTTCATAAATGTAGAATTTGTTTTACTTCCTTGAATATTTCACGGGCTGCAACTAGTTTGTAGTCATTTATTATATAAATCATACATATAGTACATACAGGTGTCCCGTAACTCGACATCAAGCCAGTATCGCGTTAATATGAGACAGGTAGTGACGCTACATTTTATTAAATAAATCATACATATGTGGCGACCGTATACGCGGTCACTGAACCCACGAGACGACCTTTGCACACCTTAACAATGCGAGACAAACAATTCCAAAGTCCACGCGATCGGTCATTCAACTCATTACCAGTGAAGACCGCATTCCATGAGGAAAGGAGAGGACAACACATCTTTCGCGCTGTCTCTTAAAACAAAAGGATACCTACGCGTGACAATAAACATATTGTAAGCGCAAAGATGAGACAGCGATATATCTCGTGCGCATTCCCGCACACATTAAAAAAACATTATAAATACCGACGTTGGTCAATAAAATTCCTCTTTACATATTCCGATTTCGACAAGTTTTTATTTATCAACAATCATCCTCATCATCTCTCCTTTAAGGAACAACCGTTCCTAAAGTAGTGACCCTGAACACGAATTTAACCGACTTGATAACAATATGAGACAGGTAGTGACGCTACATTGAAAAGTGTTATCCTTAAACACGGAAACTATTTTTTTAAATTATTTTTAAATAAGTAGTAGGTATGTATTGTATCATTTTGAAATTCTGACTAAACAGGCCATCTTTAAATGTACCTTGCCAGGTTAGCGTAATACATTATTTTCACAGTATGATGAGTTAAAGTTAGCTGATAAATCATAAATATTTTTATTATCGGACGAAAATAATTTTTTTTTCGAACGCGCAGGTTTTTTTTTGTTTTATATCGGACTCCGACTAATAGCAAGGCTATCTAAAATTACGATCCAACCATTCAAATCATAAAATATGTCAATTTGTAGTCACAGCATATAAACATTTGGCGCAGGGTAGCTACTTTCACGATTTTCAAAGAAATGCCTATAACTCGAAAAGTACAATATAAGGCTCTCGCAAGATTTTTTTTAACTCTGTACCGTCATAAGTTGGCCTTTTCCTCGATACCGACTTAACGTCGAGTTACGGGACAACCTGTATATCAGTCAACATATCTATCGACCATGACAGAGAATATTATTATACAATTTTTATCAATACATTTATTTTTCGTCATTAAACTTTTATTTAATACGTAAATAAGTATCAAGTTAGGTGTTTTTAAGGTTGTATAACATACACTAACTTCAGCAGTGATTAACCATTAAACATACTATACTACACTTTCATTGTATACAGTACAACAGTAGTAATAACAGTATTAGTATACTACCTTGATCAAAAAGTTTTAGGACCGGCCACCGTGTGGTACTGTCAGTCACCCGATCGGAATTCTTTTTTTGTTATGTTACCACATCTATCATTGACACTTTCCTCTAAATTTCAGCATTATAGCTTAACATTTATAAAAGTAACGGTGTACTGCGTACATCTACCTATGTGCGTGTTTTCGATTTTTTACAATTTCGAAAATGGCATCAACTGTGCATCAACGAGTTTGTATTAATTTTGTGTGAAAAACGAATTTAACGGTCCGCCGACCTTGGAAATGTTGGAGAAGTGTTTTTCGGTGGCACGAACGCTTCAGAAGTGGTCGTGAGTCGGTCGAGGATGACGAACGCAGTGGCAGTCGAAAACTGATGAAAATATCGATAAAATCAAAGAAATGTTGGCCGAAAACTGACGCAAATTGACCATTAGAGAACTGGGAGAGGACTTGAACATCGCTTATAGATCCGCTCAAGACATTTTGGTTAGTCATTTGGGCCTCAGACGTGTCGCTGCCAAACTGGTGCCGAAAGACTTCAATTTTATGCAAAAAAAGGACCGCGTTGAAATCACGAAAGACATGATTTCCATGATTTTTTGACCAAAAACAACACGAATACTATCCAGCAGCCTTTGAATTCACCTGATCTGGCTCCCTGCGACTGTTTCCTGTTCAACCGACTTAAAAAACCGTTTCGCGGAACGCGTTACAGCATCCGAGAGGATGTCATGAAAAAATCGAAGACGGCTCTGATGGACATACCGAAAATTGAGTACCAGCGGTGTTTCGAGGATTAGATCAAGCGATGGCATAAGTGCGTTGCAGTCGATGGGGAGTACTGTGAAGGGGACCATATCGATTTTGATGAATAAACTTGTTTTTTCGATTTTATGAATAAAGTCCTAAAACTTTTTGATCAAGGTAGTAGTACAGCTATACTCTTTCATTGTAAACAGTACAACAGTAGTAGTATAGTACTGTTATATACTTTCATTGTATACAGTACAACAGTAGTAATAACAGTAGTAGAATAGTACTGCTATACACTTTCATTGTATATAGTACAACAGTAGTAGTAGTATAGTACTGTTATACAAAATCATTCACTCAGTAATCGATGCACCTCACTTACTCGCAAGCATTTAATTTCGTTTTCGAAAATTACTAAACCAATTATAAAATTAACTCCTCTATAATTCGTATGCAAAGACTTGGAAACGAGTTTTGCAACAATTTAGATATTTTTAATATATTGTAAGTATAAATAGTATTCGCCAGAATATAACAACAATATTTAGAAATAGCTACTAACTTTGTGCTCTCCTTTATTAATATAAATAACCTAGTATAAACGAAACATTAAGGACAATACTTTGCCTCTGGAGTTGAGTAACCCTGCATCAACATGTAGGAAGGTTTAGATTTTGCAAAGTAACTTGCATCTCGTTCTACAAGTGAGCCCATGTGTTTTCTATATCTCAAGATCTATTCAGAAAATTCTCAAAAAATCCCATTCTTGTTCTATGAAAGCGTTATCCCACTAAAAACAAATTTAAGTTCTTTACCACTATAAAATAAGTCTTCGACAATTACGTAAGTCTGCTTGGTGAAGTTTGGTAATATTTTGCTTTATCCATACATATATTGAACTTAAATATACATATTAATATTAAATAATTTTAAACAATGACTTTGTAATTTATTATTAGTAATGCTTTTTGTATCTTATGTACATGTTAGTTTAAGATAACGTTTTATATTGTTTGTCAATAATTTTAAGTATTTGTATAACTTGACATATGTTCATTTGTATTTAAAAGACACTGTTGTGTCGTTAATTAAATAAAATAAAATAACAACTACAGTAGTAATATCTTTCAACGAACCAGATAGATAGTCAATGAGGCCTTAATTGGAAACAAGAATAAAATCCTTCTTTAAAAATTCTAGGTTCCAACAAGAATCGAAGCTGTCGAAAGACTGGAGTCTTACCAGCTGGGCTAAGGAGGTCGTCATTGATTTTAATAAAAAAAATAAAAGTACACGTCAAACGCTGAAACTATCATTTAAATTGCGAGCTGATTTATATATGTTAAAACGTATAAACAAATAGTGATTGATTGAAATATGATAGATGCCATTAATGTGTGATGCTAGAGGCGGATGTTACGTATCCCATGGACCCCATTGCGCACTAACTTCTCTATTAACCTTCTACTTTTAGGCATGTTGGCCTATTATGATCCTGCGTCATTGTTTCCCTCTTGTGACGTTGACTGCCAGCTGTCTTTCCATCTTTTGGGAGATCGTCCTGGAGGTCTGCTTGTTTGGGGGATACTGTCCCTTGCCATTCTTACGGCTCTTGGTTCCGCCTTTCTGGATACATGTTCGTTCCATAACCTTCTCTTCTATCGTCTCCATCTGACAATATCTTCAACTTCGCACATCCTTCGGATTTCTGTGTTTCGTACTCTATCACGAAGGGTTTTGCCAGCGATACTCCTGAGTATTTCGTTTCGCTGGTTCGAAGGAGATTTTCAGCTATATTAACCAAGAAATGCATATTACCAAAAAAACTTTCGACGACACGCAGAAAAATAATTCTTACGTACTTTAGTTAAGTTGTTTGAAAAAATAGTTAAAATCTAGAGAAGTTTGTGATAGCGAAAGCAATTAATTTTGTATATCCAGTAGAAGGCAATATAGATCACCCCACTATTGGCATTAAATCAAGTTTTTCCCATAGCATGTAGTCCTGATAGTCGAACAAACCAGCATGTGCTTTGAGTCATGTATATCCCCACAATCACATTCAATTATACTTTCGTTCAAAAACGACATCTTTACATGTTCTTCTTGCATCTTGTTATCACTGTTCGGAGACTATTTAGTGATCTCCAAGTAGGCCAAGCAGGGGCAGTTAAGAAAAGGTTAACAATATGAAGGTATCCTATGAGATGGATGGGAGTTAACAGGAACCTCTTTAAGTGCTGTATTCAGCATGGTACAAAAATGGTAGGGATGAAATTAGAGGGTGCACCGAGTTCGAGACTGCAGAAAACCACGACGCTCTGCATTGATCACACGATTAAGAAGATGATAAACAAATACGGCTGTAAAATGTCGACGGGAGTTGTAACGTCACAACTTAAAAATCCCTTTAATGATTTTTTTGTTTGGTATTAACAATTTGCATATTCATATTTATTTCGCAAAAGTTATTACAAGTAGAAAAAACAATTTTTGACTTTGTAAAAAATACGTGAATTGGTCTGTTTCATTATCAGAGTAATAAAATTAATTATACTTTATACAGTTATGAATTGGTCTAACGGCCCTTGATCCTTGTTAGTAGGGTAGGTACGTTTTATATTTCGGATCTATCACGTGTAAGAGAAAGGGGATGAATCACTTGCCGGAGTGATTATTTGGAAGGAAGCCCCACGCTCCAAACATGGGGTGGTAAAGTGGTGCTGAGAGGAAATTGGGCGAGCCGAAAGGCTCTATTCATTTAAAGTACCTGTGACCTTGAGTAGGGTTTGTAAGAAACTTGTATTGAAGTTGAAGATAATAAATAAAAAGTAAGTTATCATTTTGTTGTGACTGAAAACAGCTTTTTGTCAAAAGAAAAGTTTAGATTAAATGGTGGAACTTTTGAGTTGAACCCAAATTCCTGAGAGGAACACACGAAATCATTTAACAACTCAAATATGTCCATAGCAGTTTATTCACGACAGTTATGCATTGTGATTTACCAATCGTGAGAATGCAACAATTGTTATTGTAATTTGTTTTATCAAACACTGTTTATTCCTTTTTGTGATGGTATAAACCTACCGGTTTCAAGGTGCACACCTCCTCATGAGTTAAGCACACACAATACTGAATTTTGTTTGAACTGGTACCAACATACACGCTTCTAACAGTAAACATTCGGTTTGGGGACTATGGGTGGAGAGATGGAGAAGAAAAACTCAGCGAGCAGCTGCAAGATTCTTGGAATATATGTGTTTGCCAGATGTTCACTCCGATACACTGACTTAGAAATTTCAAGGGTCTCTAATCGGTCCAATTTATCTTCGTTACTACTGATATGTAAGAATTGGGCATCATTGATAGAGAATGTAACATATGGTTTTCACGTTGACAATGATTAGCCATTTCAGAATAAATTGGAGGAAGATCTGTCTTTCGTGTATGTAAATTATCACAGTCAGCACATAAAAGTGTATACACAGCACTGTTGCTTAGTATTCCATGTTTGCCATTCCCGTTAAATAAGAGTTTCCGGAGATTAAAATTAGTGTAAAAAACTGGCTTTATGTGACTCGGATTTTTTTGGCACAGTGTGTTTTGTTTCATTTTCGGCTTGACGGCATAAGGCAAATTATTTAAAAGATCCCTTTGTCTACAGATATTCCTTATTTTTAATTTGACATATCATAGTTAAGCAGTTGTGAAATAAATTATGTTTATAAGCATGCTATTTAGTAAAATGAAATTTTTAACTGTAATATTTAATAAATACCACGATGACCTTTTTGAAACCCCTAACACCCCTTCATGATTCTGTATACTTCAACACCCCTTAAACATCAAATTCATCCCTAAGAAGCCCCATATTGATCCTGTGGGTAATTGCTGTACTTTTCGCTGATATTTTCAAGCAATATTTTCAAATAAATGACGTGATGGTATGTATGTTAATTAAATTTGAAGACAAAAGTGATAAAAATTGAAATTTTATTGCTGAAAACATGAAAAAAACATCAGCCGACGTTCACAAAACGGGCGAAGCGACCACCTCAAATGGATGCCCGAGAGCTGAGCGAACTAAAATTCTTTTTCTTACGTTTCCATATACCGAAGTAGAGTGATAGTAAGACGTGAATAGCGTCACTTCCTCACCCATAGTGGTTTTTTAGAATTAATATTCCTACATCACACACTGGCCTACGTTTGATTGTATTGGTGAATTTATTCCCGATTTTCACAAAACATCTCCGATGTAGCCGATAAGTGCTAATTATTATTAATATTATTTTTTTCATTCAATGCATAAATGTACTCGTATTACGGAGGAATACCTGAAATCTGAACCCAGTATTTATTATATTTATAGAGATATTGACGTTACACATCACAGGAAGGAAGGATTAATGATATCTATTTTTATATGAAAAGGAATGTTCGGGTAGTTGTTCGTCTTTTTGTAGTTTATGGGCGTATATAGTACTCACGTACATGTTCATGCATTTTGTGAGCATGGATTTTCGCGATCATGTAACTTGCTTCATTTGCTTTTGTCTGGTTGATTGTAAGATATTGCCACCGGGCAATTAGCTCGCCAGATTGTTTTTGTAATAAAGTGTTAAATGAAAAAAATAAGACGCATTGTTCCGTTATATTCTAGAATTTTATTAATTGAAAAACGTCCGGTTGTCAAGTTTCTTTCAAAAGAAGAGAAAAATCTGGTTGAAATTAAACAACGTTTAGATGCTGTATACAGAAAATCTTCTACGTTATATACCACAGTGAAAAATTAGACTTAACCGTTTCGCTTAAGCAGATAATATATTGTAGATCAAAGCAGAAGCATTTGAAAATTAGACTTAACAGTTTCGCTTAAGCAGATAATATATTGTAGATCAAAGCAGAAGCATTTAAAAATTAGACTTAACAGTTTCGCTTAAGCAGATAATATATTGTAGATCAAAGCAGAAGCACTCAAAAATTAGACTTAACAGTTTCGCTTAAGCAGATAATATATTGTAGATCAAAGCAGAAGCACTAAAAAATTAGACTTAACAGTTTCGCTTAAGCTGATAACATATTGTAGATCATAGCAGAAGCACTAAAAAATTAGACTAAACAGTTTCGCTTAAGCAGATAATATATTGTAGATCAAAGCAGAGGCACTCAAAAATTTGACTTAACAGTTTCGCTTAAGCAGATAATATATTGTAGATCAAAGCAGAAGCACTCAAAAATTAGACTTAACAGTTTCGCTTAAGCAGATAATATATTGTAGATCAAAGCAGAAGCACTCAAAAATTAGACTTAACAGTTTCGCTTAAGCAGATAATACTATATATTGTAGATCAAAGCAGAAGCACTCAAAAATTAGACTTAACAGTTTCGCTTAAGCAGATAATACTGTATATTGTAGATCAAAGCAGAAGCACTAAAAAATTAGACTTAACAGTTTCGCTTAAGCTGATAACATATTGTAGATCATAGCAGAAGCACTAAAAAATTAGACTAAACAGTTTCGCTTAAGCAGATAATATATTGTAGATCAAAGCAGAAGCACTCAAAAATTAGACTTAACAGTTTCGCTTAAGCAGATAATATATTGTAGATCAAAGCAGAAGCACTAAAAAATTAGACTTAACAGTTTCGCTTAAGCTGATAACATATTGTAGATCATAGCAGAAGCACTAAAAAATTAGACTAAACAGTTTCGCTTAAGCAGATAATATATTGTAGATCAAAGCAGAGGCACTCAAAAATTTGACTTAACAGTTTCGCTTAAGCAGATAATATATTGTAGATCAAAGCAGAAGCACTCAAAAATTAGACTTAACAGTTTCGCTTAAGCAGATAATACTATATATTGTAGATCAAAGCAGAAGCACTCAAAAATTAGACTTAACAGTTTCGCTTAAGCAGATAATACTATATATTGTAGATCAAAGCAGAAGCACTCAAAAATTAGACTTAACAGTTTCGCTTAAGCAGATAATACTGTATATTGTAGATCAAAGCAGAAGCACTAAAAAATTAGACTTAACAGTTTCGCTTAAGCTGATAACATATTGTAGATCATAGCAGAAGCACTAAAAAATTAGACTAAACAGTTTCGCTTAAGCAGATAATATATTGTAGATCAAAGCAGAAGCACTCAAAAATTAGACTTAACAGTTTCGCTTAAGCAGATAATATATTGTAGATCAAAGCAGAAGCACTAAAAAATTAGACTTAACAGTTTCGCTTAAGCTGATAACATATTGTAGATCATAGCAGAAGCACTAAAAAATTAGACTAAACAGTTTCGCTTAAGCAGATAATATATTGTAGATCAAAGCAGAGGCACTCAAAAATTTGACTTAACAGTTTCGCTTAAGCAGATAATATATTGTAGATCAAAGCAGAAGCACTCAAAAATTAGACTTAACAGTTTCGCTTAAGCAGATAATACTATATATTGTAGATCAAAGCAGAAGCACTCAAAAATTAGACTTAACAGTTTCGCTTAAGCAGATAATACTGTATATTGTAGATCAAAGCAGAAGCACTAAAAAATTAGACTTAACAGTTTCGCTTAAGCTGATAACATATTGTAGATCATAGCAGAAGCACTAAAAAATTAGACTAAACAGTTTCGCTTAAGCAGATAATATATTGTAGATCAAAGCAGAGGCACTCAAAAATTTGACTTAACAGTTTCGCTTAAGCAGATAATATATTGTAGATCAAAGCAGAAGCACTCAAAAATTAGACTTAACAGTTTCGCTTAAGCAGATAATACTATATATTGTAGATCAAAGCAGAAGCACTCAAAAATTAGACTTAACAGTTTCGCTTAAGCAGATAATACTGTATATTGTAGATCAAAGCAGAAGCACTCAAAAAATTTCAGAATACATTTTGGTGGTATTCGAAAATTGATTGATAAAATGTATTGATATAGAGTGAATGAATAAAAACCCTTTTTTTGTTTTATTCTATCACTTTATTTATATCCCAAGACCGGAATTTTTAAGGCTTTACTATGTTATACTGTTTAGCCAGTTTCTGAAATGTTTTGTTCTGAATAAAAAAAAGGCTTTTTTATTTGAATCTTTCAATTTATTTTTCATTCAAAGCCAAACAAGCGATACATCATGATCTAAAAGACACTAATGAATCATGTATTATGGTTTGTTTTAATGAATAAATGAACAAAATTAAGGCTTCAATGAAACACATCAAACACTATTGTGATGAATCTTTACTTTTTTTGTTTTGACCAAAAGGTAAATTCTGTTTTAGAAAAGTTCCCCCGTTTCCGACCACCATTTGATCATCTTCTTTCCCTTTTTTCTTCCTTTTCCTCTTCCTCTGACGTCGATCCAACTTTTCCTTTTGTTTATTGATAAACAAGTTTGCTCTGAGGGCAGGGATGGAGAGTATATTAATGAAATGGGTGCCCGAGAAACTTTGTAACAGCTTCCAATACTCGAGGTTGTTTGACTTCAATTCCAAGATAGGATTGTTTGATGTTACAACCAGTCTTGTTTGAAGAGCTTTGAGTCTTACTTTATCAAGTTTATTTTCCATCGCACTTGTTAATTAATTACTTAATATTTTTAGATACGAATTAAGAAAATTACTTTGTAATTAAGACTATTTCTTGTTACTTTAAATAAGATAAAATAGGACCTTGACGATAGTTTGGACATGTAGAGAGAATGAACGACTAAGTAAGTATACAAGTCAGAAGTGTAAGTTGTGCGTGAGAGAGGTAGATCGAGGAAAATGTGGCTGGATCAAATGGGTCAGATTTTGAAAGAAGATAAAGTGAGAAGTATGTTTAATAGAAGACTGGAGACGAAATTTATGTGCTTGGGTAAAAAAAATTTAGAATAATTTTTCTCGCCTTACGTGACATATGTTCTGTTAAGAAAATAATGTTATTTAATAATACGTGTACTTTAATTAAAAAAAACTTATATATATTAATACCGTCACGTCGTTTTCTTGTCGGAGTAGGCAGAGAGGACATTATAGCAATTCTTTTTATTATCCACGTTGCACGGATTTCTCCTGTTACACAAAGAGGATCTGCTTCTAGCGTTAGCTTATTCGTTAGGAAGAATATCAGCCAGGATTCTTCTCATACTGCTAGGCGGTGCCGAGAATATATCCACAGTGTCATTCAGTTGGTTCAATATCTCTATACCACGCGTGACTGAGTGTTTAGCCATGATATTCGTCCTGTAAGTTGGTATGTAGAACAGAGGGTGATTCCTTGCACGGCTATATTTATTGGGTACATATAAACTTAGTGCTTCTAAAATCGCGGGACAGTTAAAGGAACCTTGGTAAACCTTTATTAGGAATATCGCAGTGGATTCTTGCCTTCTTGTTTCGAGGCTTCTATAGTTACACACCGTGAGAAGTTCGGCATGGTGAGCATATATCGACAGCTTAGCAACTAGGCAGATAAGTATATGCGAATATCCTTTAATTAATACACTAATATTGTGGGAAAAGTATATAGTTTTGTATATTTTGCAAAAAGGTTTGCATAGTTTACAATTTCCATACGGACTGCACAGTATATATATTTTCTGCCGTTTCCCTACTTGGAGAACAGAGTGCTAGACTTTTATTTATTTAACACTTTTTATGCCACTACAATCTGGCGGGTTTATTGTCCGGCGGCAATATCTTCCAACCAACCAGACAAAAGTAAATGAAGCAAGTAATTTATTTTTATCAAACACTGTTTATTCCACTTCTTTTGTGACGGTATAACCCTACCGGTTTCAAGGTTTTCACCTTATCTTCAGGGGAGCACAAACAAGACTTATCAATAAACAAAAGTCTCATTTGTGCTGCCCTGAAGATGAGGTGAAAGCCTTGAAACCGGTAGGGTTATACCGTCACAAAAAAAGTGGAATGAACAGTGTTTGATAAAAATAAATTACAATGTCTTTAAACCTCCACAACGTTAATGCCTTAACTATAAACAACAAATGAAGCAAGTTACATGATCGTATAAATCATTTAAATGACTATGCATCCCCACGAAATCCATTTACACATACGTGAGAATATGCCCACAAACTCCACAAAGACGGACAATCACCCGAACATTCCTTTTCATATAAAGTGAGATATCATCAATCAAAAGGAAAGGAGAGATAGTGGAGAGGAAAGGAAAAAAAATCAGGAATGAAACACGTTATATTACTGAATAGAAATTAGGAGTTTTTCAGTCGCTTCTTAAAGAATGCCAAGGATATAGCGAGTCTAACATTGGTTTGTAACTAGTTTCAGAGTTTTACTGTATGTGACAGTAAAGGAAGATTGAAAATAAGAAAAACGGTTTACAGAAAAGGCCCATAAAAACAGCTGGCTTGAGAGTAATGCAAATCTATGATCGGCAAAATGCAAAAAAGTGAGATATGATAAGCGGGGGTGGCCGGAAATTTAAGGAGTTTATACAATAGAAATAGTATGTAAACTTGTCTATTTAAGTCTATACATTCAACTTATATGAAGTTGTGTGTGGTCGTACTTTTCCAGGTTAAAAATAAATCTCAGGCAAACATTTTTAAGATGTAGTAATGTATCCAACTGTTCCTACATAATATCCAAATAACAGACGTCCGTATAGTCCAAAAGACACATATATAGGTAAGATCAGAGATACATTAAGATAAAATTGCTTCACTAAAGGGAATTTTATTATTCAGATGGGTTTAACTCTGAACTCATTTTACACCTGAATTTATTTTTCTGAAGTCTATCTTTTCATAAATTCTTTTAGCGCTACTAAGCCACACAAATGTAGATTTTCTTTGCGGAGCAGGCAGAAAAACATTTCTTCAAACTTTTCTGTCCAAGCACACAACTTTTGCATCTTCCACATAGATATATCTCGTCATGCACATACTTATTATTCATACTTCTAATTGTATCTTATTTCAAAATCTGGTTCATTTTGTCCAGCCATATTGTCATAAAAAACTTCCTCAACAAAAAGCTACACAAATTGAATCCAACTAATTGCCACGGAAGTTACAGTAGTACTCAGCGGCAAGTAATACACATCGGGCCATCGTGCGACAGAAACGATGCTCTACAAAGCCATGTGTATTACTTACCACCGGGTAGTGGTACCCGGCGGTAAGTAAAAGCTGTAAGTAATATAAATCGGGTCATCGTGCGACAGAGATGACACTCTACAAAGCCATGTGTATTACTTACCGCTGAGTACTGTACGTCTTCGTGCTTATAGAAATTTAGGTTAGATCTGTGAAGACTGTGTGTTGCTAAAGTAACAATATCTTACACATTAAAACCACTCACATGGTGATTTAAAATCATACTGGATTACAAAGAATTGACTATCTAAACGTAAAATATTAATCGTTTTTATTTAATATAAAAAACTATCAACATTAGTTTATTTTGAACAACCCTGTTTTTACCGGATGTTCTTCCTCCCCCTCCCTAACAAGACGCCATGATTAATTTGTGATTGGAATATGCGCATCACGTGACCAACCACGTGACATAGCAGGGAGGGGGAAGGCGGGCAGCGAAATATCACATCCCATTGAAAATTACCGCTGATTCAAGAATATTGTGTTTCATAAGAGAGAGCAGACTTTATTACGTCCTTGGAGACTGTTTGTGTACAAGATTATGCTATAACTGTTTTGTGTAGTTCATATAAACCGACACATTATAGAAAGTAAGCAACGCCATATTGTCAATAAAGTATAGGGTAGTTCAAATTGAGGATTTATTTAATTTTTAATTTTATATCAACGGTCAAAGGACCTTTTTGATACAAATATTAAAAAAAAAAACAAACCCACGGCGGAACTTTTTCAGGGAGTATCGGGTCCTGAACATAGCCAATTTGCATCTCAAATCCATTCTCTGGCACTACCATCGAGAGGAAGGGAAGATGCAGACTCAGCAGAGACACATGACACACGTAGTAACTCATCAAATGTTCACCATTCCTAGAGTTAAAACCTCTTTTGCCCAAAAGCAATATGCCTATTTAGCTCCCATGACATACAATGGGGTGCCGAATTCAATAAAGGTAAAGGGAGAAAAACCATTTAGACAGTCGATCGGAGCGTGGTTATTATTGCGACAGGAGTTTGAGTGCTTGGGTTTGGGTGAAAAGTTTGATTTCGCATGATCTTTCCAGTTGTAATTGAGTGTCACTGTTTGTCAGGTTGATGAGAATGTGCAACAGGGATTTGTTTTTGTGTAATCGAAAATTGGAAAGAAATATCGATTTATTTTTTCATGCTAAATATCCTCAGTGAGATACAGGCAAAAACCTAGTTTACTGGGGATACGACAAATGAAAGGTAACAAACCCAGATCCATTAAAATTGTATGTCCAAATTAAATTACCTGTTGTTTTTTTGTTAATTATGTATATTCCTTGTCATGTGTAAATGAAAATTATAAATATTCTCGTGAAAATAAAGAGTCTGACATTAACATGTTCGCCGTATTATACACTAGAAGCAAGTTACTTGGTCGCATAAATCATTCAAATGACTATCCATCCCCACGAAATCCATAAACATATACGTGAGCACATGCCCATGGACCCCACAAAGACCGACAGTCACCCGAACATTATTTTTCATATAAAGTGAGATATCAATAAAAAGGAAACGAAAGGATGGTGGAGAGGAAAGGAAAAAAAAAATCAGGAATGAAACACGTTATTTTACTGACTAGAAATTAAGAGGTTTTCCAGTCGTTTCTCAAAGCATGCCAAGGACGGAGCGAGTCTTATATTGGTTTGTAACTGATTCCAGAGTCTCACTGCATAGACAGTCATTCTTCTTGAAGAAAGCTTCTGGAAAAGAGGAAGAGACATGCGTTCCGGGGATCGATTTAATTAGAGTGATAGCAAAGTGCTTGATTGTTAAATGTTCAAATATTTCTCTGCAAAAATATTTTAATCCTTTTATGAATTGTGTATCCTTCTCTGGTAAAAACAATTTTGGATTACCCAATCTGCGCAGTGCATTGTTATGTTGAAGAAAGAAAAACAGTATAAGCTGAACAACACAATAAAGCAAATCCATACAATTCAATCAATTCATCCCTGCAATATTGATTACCCAATATGTGCAGTGCATGGTCATGAAATTAGAAAAAACTGCAGTGAAATTTGAACAATACAACAAAGCAAATTCATACAATTCAATCAATTCATCCCAGCAATATTGATTACCTAATTTGTGCAGTGCATTGTTATAAAATCAGAAAAACTACAATGAAATTTGAACAATGTAACGAAGCAAATCCATTCAATTCAATCAATTCATCCCAGTGATATTGATTATCCAATCTGCGGAGTGCATAGTTATAAAATCGGAAAAAAAACTATAGTGAAACTGGAACAATACAATAAAGCAAATTCATACAATTCAATCAATTCATCCCTGCAATATTGATTACCCAATTTGTGCAGTGTATTGTCATAAAGTCAGAAAAATTCCAGTGAAATTTAAACAATACAACAAAGCAAATCCATACAATTCAATCAATTCATCCCAGTGATATTGATTATCCAATCTGTTTAGGGCATAGTTATAAAATCAGAAAAAACTTTAGTGAAATTTGAACAATACAACAAAGCAAATCCATACAATTCAATCAATTCATCCCAGTGATATTGATTATCCAATCTGTTTAGGGCATAGTTATAAAATCAGAAAAAACTTTATTGAAATTTGAACAATACAACAAAGCAAATCCATACAATTCAATCAATTCATCCCAGTGATATTGATAATCCGATCTGTGTAGTGCATAGTTATATAATAAAATCAGAAAAAAAAACTTAAGTGAAATTTGAACAATACAACAAAGCCAATCCATACAATTCAATCAATTCATCCCAGTGATATTGATTATCCAATCTGTTTAGTGCATAGTTATAAAATCAGAAAAAAAACTATAGTGAAATTTGAACAATACAACAAAGCAAATTCGTACAATTCAATCAATTCATCCCGGTGATATTGATTATCCAATCTGTGTAGTGCATAGTTATAAAATCAGAAAAAAAACTATAGTGAAATTGAAACAATACAACTAAGTAAATTCCTACAATTCAATCAATTCATCCCTGCAATATTGATTACCCAATTTGTGCAGTGTATTGTTATAAAGTCAAAAAAATTCCTGTGAAACTTGAACAATTCAACAAAGCAAATCCATACAATTCAATCAATTCATCCCAGTGATATTGATTATCCAATCTGTTTAGTGCATAGTTATAAAATCAGAAAAAAAACTATAGTGAAATTTGAACAATACAACAAAGCAAATTCGTACAATTCAATCAATTCATCCCGGTGATATTGATTATCCAATCTGTGTAGTGCATAGTTATAAAATCAGAAAAAAAACTATAGTGAAATTGAAACAATACAACTAAGTAAATTCCTACAATTCAATCAATTCATCCCTGCAATATTGATTACCCAATTTGTGCAGTGTATTGTTATAAAGTCAAAAAAATTCCTGTGAAACTTGAACAATTCAACAAAGCAAATCCATACAATTCATCCCAGTGATATTGATTATCCAATCTGTGTAGCGCATAGTTATAAAATCAGAAAAAAACTATAGTAAAATTGGAACAATACAACAAAGCAAATTCATACAATTCAATCAATTCATCCAGGCAATATTAATAATCCTAAATAATGTTGTTATGTCAAACACCTTCCTTCTACCTGACAGGGCTGTAAGCCTCATCACTTTCAACAACATATCATAGTCCAACTCAGTTATTGGAATCTGCAGTTTAATGTTAACAAATCGTGAAAACTTCAACTATATGTGTTCAATTTAATATCAACATGGACAGCATGTATCATATTGAAAAATTGTAATCCAAAATTGTTCTAACTAGAGAAGTATACAAAATGTATTGTAACGTTAAAAAATATATATATCATTTGAACATTAAATAAAAAATTACTTTGCTATTCCACTAATTACATTCATCCCCGCTTCAAGTGTTTCTACATATCTCTTATCTGGAGACTTTCTTCAGGCCGAATTATCCCGGTTTATTACGAGAGCAATGCTTTATTCAAACCGGTGTCTTCTTACTTTTAACCACCCCTATTGAAAGTGTGTTTGGTCTATGGTCAAAAGGAAAAATGCTTAAGATTACCTTTTGGTTATTGCTTATAGCATCGTGTATCTTATTTTTTTCGAAATTCATTGTTTTTTATAATTATTTTGATGTGTTACTACCTTAATCAAAATGTTTTAGGACCGGCCACCGTGTGGCGCTGTCAGTCACCCGATTGAATTTTTTTTGTTAGGTTACCACATCTATCATTGACACTTCCCGCTAAATTTCAGCGTCATAGCTTGACATTTGTAAAAGTTACGCTGTACTGAGTACATCTACCTTTGTGCGTGTTTTCGATTTTTTACAAGTTTGAAAATGACATCAACTGTACATCAACGAGTTTGCATTAAATTTTGTGTGAAAAACTGATTTAACGGTCCGCAGACCTTGAAAATGTTGGAGAAGTATTTTTCGGTGGCACGAACGCTTCAGAAGTGGTCGTGAGTCGGTCGAGGATGACGAACGCAGTGGCAGTCGAAAACCGATGAAAACATCGATAAAATCAAAGAAATGTTGGCCTAAAACCGCAAATTGACCATCAGAGAGCTAGCAGAGGACTTGAACATCGCTTATAGATCCACTCAAGACATTTTGGTTAATTATTTGGGCCTCAGACGTGTCGCTGCAAAACTGGTGCCGAAATACCTCAATTTCTAGCAAAAAAAGGACCGCGTTTAAATCGCGAAAGACATGATTTCCATGATTAATTTACCAAAAACAACACGAATACTATCCAGCAGCCTTCGAATACATCTGATCTTGCTCCCTGTGACTTTTTCCTGTTCAACCGACTAAAAAAACCGCTTCGCGGAACGCTTTACAGCACCCGAAAGGATGTCATGAAAAAATTGAAGACGGCTCTGATAGACATACCGAAAATTGAGAACCAGTGGTGTTTCGAGGATTGGATCAAGCGCTGGCGTAAGTGCGTTGCAGTCGATGGGGAGTACTTTGAAGGGGAACATATCGATTTTGATGAATAAACTTGGTTTTTCGATTTTATGAATTCAGTCCTAAAACTTTTTTATCAAGGTAGTATATAACTTAATTTCTACAATCCTTGAAATTATAACATAGTTTGTGATAATCAATTTTTCAGAATTTTTACCATACTTGTATAATAGAATTCAGTTTTAAAAAAATAAGACATCTGGCGGAACTCACAGTCCAATTAACCGAACTCACAGTACAATTAACCTGTTCCCCGCGGGGAGCACAAACGCCTGTGATCTGACGACAATCCAAGTTTCAAATCACAAATACTTAAAAAAAATGACACAAAACCGGAATAAAAATTGAACTAAAATTTAAAATAATCTTTATTCTAGCGACGTCTCTGAAAATCTTGTCAAATAATATATTATTTTATGAGATATTGTTGAATAAACAGAGCGCCGAATTTTTTTGGTTTCTCAATATTTCCAGCATTAACGACCTGTCTCGCGGATCGAGTCCTGCGATGAGTCTCTCTTACGTAAATAAACATTACTAAGTCTCTCTTACGTAAATAAACATTACTAAGTCTCTCTTACGTAAATAAACATTACTAGTGCTATATGCATTTGATTGGGTGAATGTCATGAAGCATTGATTTGATCGTAGCATTCCTTTGTTTATTTTACGTAATATTTAGTTTATCTCCTTTATTTAATGAGTCTCCTTAAGAGTAATGACTATTATTTATTATCAGAAAATTACTTAAGTGTCATGTTTACTTGGTGTTGTAATCAAATATCAGTAGTTCTAAACAAAATATGTGTTTAAACTTAGAAATTAAAAAACGCTGAAATTGTGCCGCGCACAGGATTCGTGGAATTTGATTTTTAACGCGGTGAACAGGTTAACCGCCTAATTCGACTTACTGGTTGTCAGTTCTTCTAATATACGTACATCCATGAAACTGATTTACCTGATTTTTTCAAAAGAGAAAAACTAACTTTTTTGTAATATATATAACATATAGTTAATGTAACGATTTCTTTTTTTAAATTAATATTTCGATGGTACATTCGCTTACGTTATGAAAATAGGAATAGCTTTTTGGTAGTCTCGCGATTTAAACACGCAATCTATAACACGCGAATCGAAAGCTATCTTCTCTGCTACGGACCTGTAATTGGTATTTTAAAATTTTTATTTTTAATTTATTTTACGATACAGTCCTATAATGTACTATGAATGTAGCAGTCTCATTTAATATTATGAATTTTACAGTCACATTTTATATTTCATTTTTTACAGGCTGTATAGATTGATACTATATATGTTATTGTTGATATGTGGATACATTTCATATTCACTATATTGAATGTGTCACAATGCTCTGAATGTATTTTGTACAGTGTTGTTACAAGTTTGTCTTGCCCTATATAAGAGCTAACCATGTATCACTTGGGTCCCGCATTAAAAAAACTTAACATGGTATAGTTCGGAAATTCTAGGATGAGTCCTGTGACAGCTCATAAATTTGCCCCAATACAACCTTATGTAATGTATTTACCTAAATAACTTGCTATTTTTTAGAATCGAGGCTTATATTGAAGTTGAGAAAATAATTAAAATTACTGAACATCGTTACAACGTTGTATTGGGGCTGTCACAGGACTCATCCTAGATTTTCCGAACTATAGCATAGCGTTGCTAGAGATCGGTTGTTAGAAATCCGTTGTTAGAGGGCCGTGATTATTGAATTAATATAAATTTTGTTTATGACAGAAAACTGATTAGGCTGAATTGCTATTGAATTTTTGTGTAACATTTAGGTTGAGAAAGACATGTGTATTGATGTGTATTGAATACACAGCACAGGAACGCGTGGATTTTTTTAGCACAGGAAGGGAGGGGTTAACACGAAAGGACAAGCAACCTAATTTTTTTAGATGACACTTCATTGCTTCTAAAAACTTTAATATCTATAAATATAATAAATACTGGATTCAGATTTAAGGTATTCCTCCGTAATACATTTACGCATTGAATAAAAAAACAGTATTAATAATAATTAGCACTTATCGGCCACATCAGAGATATTTTGTGATAATCGGGAATAAATTCCCCAATACAATCAAACGTGTGCCAGTGTGTGACGTAGGTATATTCATTCTAAAAAACCGCTATGGGTGAGGAAGTGACGCTATTCACGTCTCACTGTCACTTTACTTTGGTACTATATATAACATAGAAACGAAAGAAATAGAATCTCAATTCGCTCACTTATCTCGCTTCAGTAGCTCGCGAGCCTTCGTTTGAGGTGGACGCTTCGTCCGTTTTGTGAACGTCGGCCGATGTTTTTTCATGTTTTCAGCAATAAAATTTCAATTATTATCAATTTTGACTTCAAATTTAATCGATTTGCTATGAATATTCTTATTTTTCCGATTTAAAATCGCTCATTTTTACGTGTGTATTGATGTGTATTGAATACACAGTACAGGAACGCGCGGATTTTTTTTGTACCGGAAGGGAAAGGTTAACACAAAAGGACAAACAACTTTATTCTTTTAGATGACACTTAAAATGGAAACTTTTTTTACTTTTGTGAAAACTCTCTTTTTGTGCAAGATTTTGTAAAGAGATTGGTTTACTACAAACAATGTGTCTAAATAAATGGAAAACGATAAAGTGAAATCCATCCCCTAAAGAAGCTGGATTTATTCGGGTTTCCTATCCAGAGTGACCACATTCAATAGATTTATTAAGTCCACAAAATGTAACAACGGGAAAACTAAACCATCTTTCAAAAATCTTGTTTTTTTTTATATTCAAAGCCGCTGAAAGGGCAAAGAACCACAGCTTTAGAGAGCTATGGTTCTTTGCCCTTTCAGCTGCTAGCACACCTTAAATTCTCAAAATATGTTCTAGCCCTCCCAGTAAGAAAAACGTTAATAGTATCTGTATGTAAAATAAATTTTAAATGGGAACGATATTTATTTAAAAAATATTTGAATTTTAAATATATATTGAACACCAGGAACCAACGTATTAATTTCTATAAATTTTAACTGTATTTTATAACAAATTAGAAAAAAAATAAAGTTAATTCTTATATATTTATTTATAGTTTAAATATCCATTGGTGGAGATAGCTACATGTATAAACCTTACAACATTAAATTGAATAAAAAGATGGGAAAATGTTCTAAAATTCAGGTATCCAGGATCACACCCTCAGAAGGAGCTTTTTGCACCCCCATTTGGTACTTAACCAGGGTTCCTAACTAGGGCTGTGTGTATGTCTAGTTAACCTTTCCTTCCCAGTGTTGGGTATCTTCTACACGTTGCTTCTAATAACCATCAATATCTCTATAAATATTATAAATACAAGGTTAATATTTTAGGTATTCCTCCATAATATATTTACGCATTGATTTAAAAAAATAATATTAATATTAATCAGAATTTATCGACTACATCGTGGGTATTTTGTGAAGATATCGGAAACAAATTCGCATTTAAACGCTGTGAGTGCCTCGACCTTGTGTCTTGACGATAGGTGAATAGTATGCGGGAAGCGCGACACTATATTCGCATCTCACTCTTGCATACTCCACTGAATTGCGAGGGGCTGACTTGTCTCAACGTCGCAAGCATAAGCGTAAGCGCCGGGGTATGCGACTGACGTTCCGCGCCACAGTAGCTTCTAGGCTTGCAAATAGGTTACACGTATGCCCGTTCCGTGAGCGTTGTCAGATGGTTTTTTAATGTTTTCAGCAGATAAATCTCAATTATTATAATTTTTAACTTCAATTATAATTAATTAAGGGGATTATCTATGAATGTTCTTATATTTCCAATTTTTTATCGCGTACTCACTACCCAACACCGGAGCACGCGTTTCAATTTTAACACCGTAAGGGAAGGGTTAAGAACGATTTTTTTTAAATAAAATTATATTCACAGAGTCTATTGAAAAAAATTAACGAAACTTAGATAAAAGTTTTCTCAAAGTCTCGAAAAAAGAAGGATTATATTCGTTTTGATATATGTATAGATAAGAATTATTTAAAAGATATACACCATCACTCAATTTCATTATCGGGGATGGCAGAGAAGACAGAGCACTAAACTTTTCTATTTCAACACACATTCTTCGCCTCTTCTTATAGAACTTCTACATCCTTTCATATTCTAATAGAACTCCTTCAATATCTTTGACTTTCTAGATTGCCTGCTTTTAAAATATAATTAACTTAATCCAACCATACTTTACACGATCTTTTTTACTGCCCCTGCTCATATTCTATTCATATTTGCAATGTACATATTTTTCTAAGTCTTTCTTCGTTCGTTCTACAATCCCAAACAATTTCAAAATTCTCTACTTCAACTTACTCAACACATCAACGGTAATTTCACATTCAATCCTAAGCCCCATTCTTTTATATTTATTACCATGTGGCAATATCCCTTCCTACCCTGTGATGTGTAACTAGTACACATTGCTTCTAAAAACTGTAATATCTCTATAAATACAATAAATACTGGGTTCAGATTTTAGGCCTTCCTCCGTAATACATTTACGCATTGAATGAAAAAATAATATTAATAATAATTAGCACTTATCGGCCACATCAGAGATATTTTGTGAAAATCGGAAATAAATTCACCAATAAAATCAAACGTGTGCCAGTGTGTGACGCAGGTATATTCATTCTAAAAAAAACGCTATGGGTGAGGAAGTGACGGTATTCACGTCTCATTCTCACTCTACTTCGGTATGCGGAAACGCAAGAAATAGAATCTCAGTTCACTCGCTTCAGTAGCTTTCGGGCAGTCATTTGAGGTGCTCTCTTCGACCGTTTTGTGAACGTCTGCCGATGTTTTTTCATGTTTTCAGCAATTAAATTTCAATTATTATCACTTTTGACTTCAAATTTAATTAATTTAAGCGATTGACTATGAATATTCTTATATTTCCGATTTTTAATCGCTAATTTTTACATACGTATTGATGTGTATTAAATACACATCACCGGAACGCCCGGATTTTTTTAGCACAGGAAGGGAAAGGATATCTACCATCGTACCAAAATATGTTTAAAAGGCCTTTAGTGAAAACCAAACTGGGATCCTTTTTAAATACACCTGGATTCAAACGCGAATCGAACCCGCAACCTCCGAGTAAGGAGATACGCGTCTTACCAACTAGGCACAAAGTTTTTTTTTCCGGACATGTTTTTCCTAGTGTCATGTCAAGCCTCCAACGTTGACTATCACCTGAGAGTAAGCATCTTTATCCCTGACAGCCCGAAAAAGATCCCCAACGCTCCTTATACCAGTCCAATCACATACATTGCGGAGCCAGGAGATTTGCCTCCAGCCAACACCTCTTCAACCCTCTATTTTGCCTTGGATGATCAGGTGCAGTAATTTGTACTTTTATCCTCTAAGTATATGACCCAAATACGACACCTTTCGGATTTTAATATTATTCAACAACTCTCTATCAGCTTTGGCTTTTAGGAACGGTGTTCCTTAAAGGAGAGATGATGATGATTTGTTGATAAATAAAACTCGTTTTAGATTGCAATGCGGAAAGAGAAATTTAATTGGTAGACGTAGGTATTTATATCATTCTTGAATGTGTGCGGGAATGTGCGCGCGATATGCCGCCGTCTCGTTTCTGCATTCGCAATACGATTAATGTCGTATGTAGGTATCATTCAGATTTGGGAACTGGCGCGACAGATGTGCTGCCCTCTCGCTCTAACATGGAATGCGCTCCACGCCTGACAATGAGTTGAATGACCTGCGTGTGGACCTTGTACTTGTTTGTTTTGAATTGTCAAGGTATGCAAAGGTCGTATCGCCGGTCATTGACCGAGCGTACGAATGCCACAGACTCTTTGAAGAACCCTTGTGCTGCTGACCATATCCATCCAGGGTATGCGTAGCATTCTCCGGTGTATCCACATTTCGAATACTTTCAGTCGGTTCACACTACCAACTTTGAGGGTTTCTAGACATATAAAAGAAAAATAGGAAACAAAACAAGATTCTCAAGTAATATTTTTACTGGAATAGTTAATAAATATCACAACTATATTCTTGAAAATCTTAACGCCCCCTTATAATTATGGACACCTCAACGTCCCCTTAAAATTATTATTTACCTCGTTGGGAATCACTGGTTAAAGGAAATGAGATTTTGTTCAACGAATCTTGTAATGGCCTAGTAAATGGTTAATATTAATCTTCCTGATATAACTAATTACCAAGATTTGAGATATATTTCCTCATCGGAACTTGGTGAATTGAGAGTATCATAAGCTCCGGTAACATTTGGTAATCGTTTAGGTTAATACCCAGAGCTACCTTCTAAGTAATGGGATAATTCGACAACCCTGCTACCCCTACCAGTAATGGGATAATTCGACAACCCTGCTACCCCTACCAGTAACGCAAACTCTTCCAATGATCCAATTGAGGAAAATCCGTTAGATAATTCCAGTTCTGGTGTATTGGGCATTTTATCTTGGTTGTTCTATAATTATGAAACTCTGTAAATTAGACTGCTCTGACGTTTGTTTCCCATTGTGCCTCCATTTCTATATTTTTTTTAATATAATAAAAACATTAAACATTTAATTTTTATTCATTACTATTTTATTTGAATTTACTTCTTGTTCTTCCTAGTGTCATGTCAGATCCTCTCAACGTTGACTATCACCTGAAAGTAGGCATCTTTGTCCCCAACAGCCTGAAAAAGATCCCCAAAGCTCCTTATACAAGTCCAATCACGTATATTGCGGAGCAAGGTTATTTACCTTCTGCCAACACCTATTCGACCCTCTATTTTGCCTTGGATGATCAGGTGCAGTAATTTGTAATTTTCTCCTATAAGTACATGATTTAAATAGGACACCTTTCGGATTTTAATATTAGTCTGCAACTCTCTATCAACTTTGACTCTTTGAAGAACCCTTGTGTTGCTGACCATATCCGTCCAGGGTATCCGTAGCATTCTCCGGTGTATTCACATTTCAAATGCTTCCAGTCGGTTCATACCACCAACTTTGAGGGTCCATGATTCCACTTCATGTAGTAACACTGACCAAACGTAGCATTTGACTAACCGTTGTCGAAGCTTTAAGTTTAGATTATCATCGAAGAATACGCTTCTCATTTTGTTAAAAACCGCACGAGACGATTCAATTCTGCACTTGACTTCAGGGTCGAGGTCTTCCACTAGGATACTTCCGAGGTATTTAAATGTTTCCTATCTCTCTAGCATATATCAGCACCGTTCAATGTAAGACGTGTTCCTGCGTGATCCTGCCGGCCAAACACCATGAACTTAATTCATTGCGGGTGTCGAAAATCTCCGTCTTCTACGTAAGACGAAGATAAACTAAATTGGTTCATCTCCATCTGACGTGGTAGTTGATGAAGATCTTTGAAACAGGTAGTGAACTCAAATAAAATAGTAGTGAATACAAAAGAAGTGTTTTATTTATTTTATTAAAAAATAATAAATTAAAATATATCTAAGTTGAGTGTATGGAAAAGAAGGTAGTGGCTGCAGCCATTAGATAAGTTGCATACTCGTATATTCAGAAAAAAACATATTTGGTAAGAAAACCGCTAAAAACTTACCAAGGGTATTCAAACTACTAAGAAACGTATCGGTCACTTGATAGTAACACATTCGACTTTAGATTAAGTATAGTGTATTGTGAAGTGTTTATATAACATTATACATTTTGATAAGATCTTCTTAATAGGGCTGTTTTTAAGCGCTTTCCTAAGGGTGCACACGCCACCCATATCTCTAAGATTAGACGACAGACAATACCACGCAATGGTGCCGGTAACAGCAAAAGTTTACCCGGACCTACAGGATTGATTTGGAACAAACAATTTGTTAGATGAAGAAAAAACCATTTTTAAAAGTTTTGCTTATCTCCAAAAGTATATATCTCCAAATGTACATTCAGACACAGACAGATTCGAAATACAACAATGGAGACAATTCTATTAAGGGAGTATTCTACTCTAGAAATTTGAAAAAAATGTTTTTTTGCATATATTTTAAGATACCTTTAAAAATATGTTCTCAAAAGAAAATGTAAAAATGCTCAATATTAATGAAGTTATAGTTATAAATAAGGCAGCAATTACACCGCACCGGTATGACTCGGACAATAATCTCAAAACTTTAAACGCGTTTTTCTCGAAACTACTTTTTTCAACCTAGTCGACATAAAATCTCAAATGTTATATAACCGATTACTTTTAAATTTTGTATAAAACTTTAAAAAATGTTTTTACATCGTTCTTACCTTGAAAAATTCAAAAAACAATTTTTTAGTATTTAAAAAAAATAATATTTGAAAAAAAGGCTAAAAAATTGAATTTTTTTTCAGACTCCCACCGTTTAACAATTAAAAATTTTTTCTTTGGTACCAACTATAACGATTTTTTTTCATTAAGAAACTTTGTATGATTTTTGTTTTAAATTTACGATAAGGCTTTAATCATGTCGACCAGTTTACCCCCCCCCCCCCCCCCCCTTTTTTACAACAATATATAATATAGAAATAAGCTGATATCTTGAGTTTTAAATTTTTTGTTACATTTTCAAACCATCAATAAACAAACTGTAAAAAAATGCATCTGAAAATGTTTTTTGTTCTTTTTTTATTAAGTCTGAAAAAAAAACGCCTGAAATTTTCGTCTTTAGAGTAGAATACTCCCTTAAGGGACTAAAATATAAAAAGACAAAGTTTGAAATCAATCGTTTCGCTTCGCGTAATATTTTTGATATCATAAAAATGTTTATTTGTAAAGGGCACTTTAGCATCGTATTTATTTTTTCAGTTTATAAATAAATATCATTTTTAAGCCAATTTCTCAAACGTTTTTTTCAGAATTTTCGCAAAAAAATACAAGCTTTTTCCTTTAATCTTACAATTTATTGTCCATTCAAAACCAAACAAGCGATATATATTTTTTTGTTATTTCTTGATCAAAAGAACGAGAAGAAATGTATTTTGTATAAATGCCATTTAAATAATTGTACACTGTATAAAGAAAATTTAATAGTATGAATGGAAATCTGGAAAAAAATTTTTTTACTGTATTCTTTAACAAAAGGTTTTAAAAGATGTAGGAGTGAGAATGAACGCAGTCCAATTTTGGTTTATTTTTTAATCATATTTTTTATTATTTCTACACATGTATAATCTGAAAAGGCTTAAAAAACATTTCATCTTATATTATATATAGTTAGGGCATTAACACTGTGGTGGTTTAAATACACTGTAATTTGTTTTATCAAACACTGTTTATTTCACTTTTTGTAACGGTATAACTCTACTGGTTTCAAGGCTTTCACCTCATCATCAGGGGAGCACAAACAAGACTGAATTATGTTCGAACTGATACCGAGATACTCGCTTCTAACGGTAAACATTCGGGTTGGGCAGGCATGGGACGACCTCTTGAGAGATTCTTGGTACATATGTGTTTGCCAGATGTTTACCTCGATCCACTGACTTAGAAATTTCTAGGGCCTCTAATCTATCTAATTTATTTCCGTTACTACTGATATGTAAGAATTTGGCATCATCGATAGAAAACGTATGGTTTTTACGGTGACAATGATTAGCCATTTCAGAATAAATTAGAGAATTTGTTAAGGTTGATTTGTGTTTAAGAATTTCTTTTTAAAATATCCTCCTGTCTTTCATCCGTAGAAATTATCACAGTCAGCACATACAAGTGTATACACACCACTGTTGCTAAGTATTTCATTTTGGTCTTTCCCGTTAAATACGAGTTTCCGAAGATTAAAATTAGTGTACAAAGCTGGCTTAATTTTTTTGGTTATTTCGTATATTTTTTGGTTATTTCGTATATGTTTTGGTTATTTCGTATATGTTTTGGTTATTTCGTATATGTTTTGGTTATTTCGTATATGTTTTGGTTATTTCGTATATTTTTTTGTTATTTCGTATATGTTTTGGTTATTTCGTATATGTTTTGGTTATTTCGTATATGTTTTGGTTATTTCGTATATGTTTTGGTTATTTCGTATATGTTTTGGTTATTTCGTATATGTTTTGGTTATTTCGTATATGTTTTGGTTATTTCGTATATGTTTTGGTTATTTCGTATATGTTTTTTATAAATATGACTTTGCTCAATATATTGTTTATAGTTAAGGCATTAACGTTGTGGAAGTTACAAGTTATTGTAATTTATTCTATCAAACACTGTTTATTCCATTTTTTTGTAACGGTATAACCCTACCGGTTTCAAGGCTTCAGGGGAGCACAAACAAGACTTTGGCATCATCGGTATGGTTATACAGTTATAAAAAAGTTGAATAAACAGTGTTTTATAAAATAAATTACAATAACTTTGCTCCATTTATAGGTATGCTATAGATGTCGTTAAATACATGATCTTTTATAAGTTTCCTTTTTGTTTATTTAAAAGTGAATCAATGAGGCTTCCAGGATAGCCATTATTTGTAGCTATTTTTTATGGTTATTATTTTTTTTTTAAATTATCGTCGGTTATTGGGACACTGAGCAATCTATGAAGCATACAATTAAATGCGGCGAATTTATGGTTATTAGGATGGTTGGAAGTTGCTGGAATTATAGAGTCTGAATAAGCATTTTTTTCTATATACGAGTATATATCAAAGTCAAATGCACCATTTTTGCCAGATAATGTTAGGTCCAAGAAATTAAACTTTCCGTCCTGTTCTGTTTCCAGTGTAAATTTTATAAAACTCTCTATAGAATTTAAATATTTTAGAAATTTGTGGAATTGTCTCTTGGTACCCACCCAAACACAATGTTGAGAGGATCAAGAAGTAAAGGAGGACCACTTGATAAAAGGTGTTAACACATATGTTACCATATATGTTAGGTTGTTTTATGGGTGTGATGGAATTGTTTTTTTTATATAAAACACATATTAATTTTTAAAATGGTCGTGTTTTTGAATTGATAGGTTGTTTACTGACAATTATTGTTTGAAGATATAAGATATAAATCATATGTTGACCGTGGCTGGCTCTTATGTACCTCTTATGTACACATCATAAGATGGGAGACACATTAAGAAGATATAAGATATAGATCATATGTTGACCGTGGCTGGCTCTTATGTAACTCTTATGTACACATCATAAGATGGGAGACACATTAAGAAGATATAAGATATAGATCATATGTTGACCGTGGCTGGCTCTTATGTACCTCTTATGTACACATCATAAGATGGGAGACACATTAAGAAGATATAAGATATAGATCATATGTTGACCGTGGCTGGCTCTTATGTAACTCTTATGTACACATCATAAGATGGGAGACACATTAAGAAGATATAAGATATAGATCATATGTTGACCGTGGCTGGCTCTTATGTACCTCTTATGTACACATCATAAGATGGGAGACACATTAAGAAGATATAAGATATAGATCATATGTTGACCGTGGCTGGCTCTTATGTACCTCTTATGTACACATCATAAGATGGGAGACACATTAAGAAGATATAAGATATAGATCATATGTTGACCGTGGCTGGCTCTTATGTACCTCTTATGTACACATCATAAGATGGGAGACACATTAAGAAGATATAAGATATAGATCATATGTTGACCGTGGCTGGCTCTTATGTACCTCTTATGTACACATCATAAGATGGGAGACACATTAAGAAGATATAAGATATAGATCATATGTTGACCGTGGCTGGCTTTTATGTACCCGTTATGTACACATCATAAGATGGGAGACACATTAAGAACGATAGAACTTTAAAATCAAATAAAACAACAACTAATAAACCAAAAATGGATCTGAAGGTTTAATTTGAAAGAATATTTCATGCCGTTTATGATTTAAACAAGATATCGTTCAAATGGCTTCTTTTGCACTTGTCAATTCGATCACACAAATTTTCGATGACTCGGTGGAGCATTTCCGGCTGTGTGGCGCCAATAACACGACAAATGTTGGCCTCAAGTCATCAAGAGTCTGTACACCTGTGATTTAACATAACCCCAAATAAAATAATCCAGAGACGTTAAATCGCACGATCTTTCAAAATCCTATCACACCCAAAAAAACAACCTTTATTTCTCTCTGATATTTTTTGACTTATTGTATTTTTAAAATGATACTTTCAACAGGCTTGACATAAGAATGGTTAGTCGTCTGTTCGCCTAACTATAAAACCTCTTTTTATAATCTCTGTATTGTATTCTTGTCAACCATGAATACAAGTACAGAAGAACGACGATTATCCGTGGTAATTGGGGCAAACTCGAGCCCGGATAATTGAAAAACATGGTTAATCCAAATTAAGTTATTATTGAGATAAACATTTTAAGAGTTAAAATACTAAATAAATTTTATCATGCGAGATAAGAACACAAAGAAGCCTTCTCAATATTTGACAGATACAACCGTTTAATGGCGGTATCATATCGCGGTAATTTTATTCTCCCTTTATCCCTTTCCTTTTTTTTTTTCATAATTCCTACATCCGTCATTCCATTCGAAATGTTTTTATGACTTGCTTCTTGTTTAATTTCGCCGTTTTTTATTAAATTTTATTTTCTTTTTTAATTTAAAGATTATTTTGTGATTATTGCAAATAAAGTACTTTTTTAAAAATAATTTTGCATAGTACATTGTGCCTTTGATAAAATATTTGATGAAAAACTTTCATTTATAGAACATGTGAACAAAATCACTCGGGAGAGTTCATAAATCTTGGGGTTTGTACTAAGAACTGCCCAAAATTTTTCGGATTTCCGAACATTAAAACTGCTGTACTGCTCTTTGGTACGCAGCCGCCTTGACTACAACTCATCAATATGGTCTCCTCATTACGCCGCCCATGCACAAACTTTAGAACGTGTACAAAACAAATTTCTAAGATTCATAAATTTTAAACTCGGGATACCACATGAACAAAGAAATTATCCCACTTTATTAAATGCAATGAAACTCTTGAAGCTGTGTGACAGAAGAAAAACAGCCGATATATGTTAATACTGCTATACAAAATCATTCACTCAGTGATTGATGCACCTCACTTACTCGCAAGCATTTCATTTCGTATTCCCACTAGATCCACAAGACAGCTCAATCCCTTTTATAACGAAAACTGCTATACTAATTATAAAATTAACTCCTCTATAATTCATAGGCAAAGATTTGGAAATGAGTTTTGCAACAATTTAGATATTTTTAATATAAGTATATATAGTATTCGCCAGAATATCACAACAATATTTAATAATAGCTACTAACTTTGTGCTCTCCTTTATTAATATAAAAAACGTAATATAAACAAAACATTAAGGACAATACTTTGCCTCTGGAGTTGAGTAGCCCTGCATCAACATGTAGGAAGATTTCGATTCTGCAAAGCAGCTTGCATCTCGTTCTACTAATGAGGCCATGTGTTTTCTATATCTCAATATCTATCCATAAAACTCCCACAAAATTCTCAAAAAATCCAATATTTTTTCTATGTATGCGTTATTCCACTAAAAACAAATCTGAGTTCTTTACCTCTATAAAATAAGTCTTGGTCAATTACGTAAGTCTGCTTGGTGAAGTTTGGTAATATTTTGTGGTATACATACATAACATATATTGAACCTAAATATACATATAATTATTAAATAATTTTAAACAATGACTGTTATCTTTTATTACTACTGCTTTTGTATCTTCATGTTAGTTTAAGATAAAGTTTTGTATTATTTGTCAATAATTCAATCAATCATATTTTGTAAAACAATCATCTGCGAAAAGCAAATCCAAATATTGAGTTTTGAGATAAATGCAATTTAAGTTTCGGAAGGCGATGTAAAATCAAGTTTTTAATAAAATAAAATACAAACAGATGTTATTTATAAGAATGACTACTAAATAAAATAGTAACTTAAAAACATATTACCTAAAATTTTTAAATACGGACACCTGTTTTTTACTTTCCTTAGTGAACATTTTCATAACAGCGAAACCATATAACTTTTGGGTATAAACGTTTTTTCCATGTGTAGATATTTTATTTTAAGTAAAATTGCATCAAAAAGTAATTTTTAGTAAAAATGGACTTATAGTAAATGCTTTTCGTAAAACAACGACGATATGGTTGGTTGAAAAATCTTTTTTTTTTAATTTATTTCTTCAATAAATTAATCTGTATCACAAATATTAAGACAAGGCTATACCTATATATTTTGAACTAATCAAACATATATATATATATATATATATATATATA
>OX463865.1:2155062-2272812 GCA_949825065.1 Odontocerum albicorne
ATATATATATATATATATATATATATATATATATATATATATATATATATATATATATATATATATATATATATATATATATATATATATATATATATATATATATATATATTTATTTATTTATATATATATATATATATATATATATATATATATATATATATATATATATATATATATATATATATATATATATATATATATATATATATATATATATATATATATATATATATATATATATATATATATATATATATATATATATATATATATATATATATATATAATATATATATATATATATATATATATATATATATATATATATATATATATATATATATATATATATATATATATATATATATATATATATATATATATATATATATATATATATATATATATATATATATATATATATATATATATATATATATATATATATATATATATATATATATATATATATATATATATATATATATATATATATATATATATATATATATATATATATATATATATATATATATATATATATATATATATATATATATATATATATATTAGGTGTACAAATAAGTTTCCGCCGTTTTTTATCAAAAATTGGGCATTTATTGTAAAAGAACGGAACCTCATGTTTTATTCGAAGTAGTACCCATCGCTTGCCACTACTTTTCCCCATCTTTCTGTCAGCATACGAATACCGCGTCAGTCATCATCATCATCTTTTGAGGCTATCCACGAATCGACTCAATTTTTGGTATCTTCATATGATGTGAAGTGCTGCTCAGACAGGCCATGCGTCATCGATCAAAACAAGTGGTAATCAGAAGGAGCAATGTCTGGTGAATACAGCGGGTGGGGTAAAACTTCTCAATTGAGTGTTTCCAAATAGGTTTTGACCGGTGCCGCAACATGTGGACTAGCATTATCATGCAGGAGAATAATTTTGTCGTGTCTGGCGTAGTAGTGGGCGCGCTTTTCCTCGAGTGCTCGACTCTATCTCATCAATTATGTTCGGTAGACAGCCCCAGCAATGGTTTCATTCGGTTTGAGCAACTCATAATACACGACACCAAGCTGATCCCACCAAATACACAACAAGAGTTTTTTTCCATGAATATTTGGCTTAGCCGTAGATGTTGAAGCATGACCAGGGGATCCCCATGATTTCTTCCTTTTTGGATTATCATAATGGATGCATTTTTCATCACCAGTGACTATATGGTGCAGAAAACCCTTTCGTTTATGCCTGGCAAGCAGCATTTCACATGTGGAAAATTGGCATTCAAAGTTTCTCCGTGTCAGTTCATATGAATCCCCAATTTCTTTGTTTTTGAATCATTCCCAATGATTTCAACCCATGTGAAATTGCTTGTTGAGTCACTCCTAATGTAAGTGCAAGTTCTTCTTGCGTTTGGCACGAATCTTGATCCAATAATACTTCCAATTCCGCGTCTTCGTACACTTTCGGCCTTCCGCTACGTTCTTTGTCTTCGATGTCAAATTCACCGTTCTTAAACTTTTGAAACCACTCACGACAACTTCTCTCACTTAAGGCAGCCTCACAATATGCTTCTACAAGCAATCGATGCGCCTCAGCTGCAGATTTCTTCAAATTGAAGAAGTAAATCAAAAGTTCCCGCAAATGACGCTTATTCGGCTCAAAACTTGACATTTTCGAACACAAAAAAATATGTTATACTGATAAAAATTCACTAATATTTCAAGGTCATGTTGTTGACAGATGTCCAACCTTACGATAATGACATTTTACATCTGACAATTTTAACCATAACTTACTGGTGGCGCCAACTTTTGTCAAACGGCGGTGACTTATTTGTACACCCAATATATATATATATATATATATATATATATATATATATATATATATATATATATATATATATATATATATATATATATATATATATATATATATATATAAATAAATAAATATATATATATATATATATATATATATATATATATATATATATATATATATATATATATATATATATATATATATATATATATATATATATATATATATATATATATATATATATATATATATATATATATATATATATATATATATATATATATATATATATATATATATATATATATATATATATATATATATATATATATATATATATATATATATATATATATATATATATATATATATATATATATATATATATATATATATTTATATATATATATATATATATATATATATATATATATATATATATATATATATATATATATATATATATATATATATATATATATATATATATATATATATATATATATATATATATATATATATATATATATATATATAATATATATATAATATATATATATATATATATATATATATATATATATATATATATATATATATATATATATATATATATATATATATATATATATATATCATCACCATCACCATCAGCCTGTATCTATCCACTGCAGGATGTAGGCCTCTCCAAGTTGTCTCCACAAAATCCTGTCCTTTGCACATTGCTGCCACATAATACCTGCATGCTTACGTATTTCGTCCACCCAGCGCGCCTTAGGTCTTCTTACAGGCCTTTTTATACCTATTGGGTACCACTGGATTACTTCATACGTCCAACGATGGTCTGTTGCTCGGGCGATATGTCCAGCCCACTTCCACTTGAGTCTTTTTGCAACCTCTATAACATCTTCAACCTTTGTTTGGGCTCGTATCCACTCATTCCTTTTTCGGTCTCTTCTGGTATAACCTAGCATGCACCTTTCCATGCTGCGTTGTGTTGTTTGGAGCTTTTGTAACATTCGTACCGATAAAGTCCAAGTCTCGCATCCATATGTTAGTACTGGCAAGATGCATTGGTTAAATACCTTCCGTTTGAGGCAGATTGGGAGCTTGCTCTTGAAGATGTAGTTTAATCGTCCAAAGGAACTCCAAGCTAGTTTTGATCTTCTATTTATTTCATTTAAAGTACAGTCTTCAAATGTAATACTTTGTCCTAAGTAGATATATTGTTGGACTTGTTCCAGCTGTGTACCGTCCACCTGGATAGTTGTGGCATCAGCAAAGCGGTTTAACATATATTTTGTTTTATCAATATTCATTTTTAAACCTGCTAATTTGCTTGCCTCGGCTAATTCCAGTATTTGGCTCTGCAGTTCCTCAGGACGTGTAGCGAAGGTAATAATATCGTCTGCAAATCTAAGGTGGCTCAGATATGAACCATTAACGCAGATTCCTTTATTTTCCCATTCAAGCTTTTTGAACACATCCTCCAGGGTAGCGTTGAATAATTTTGGCGAGATGGTATCGCCCTGGCGGACACCTTTACTGATTGGAAATTTATCGGTACTTTGGTGGAGATTTACTGTTGCTGTCGCGTTATTGTATATATTACTGAAGAGATTGACATAGCGTTTTTGAACTCCCTGATTAAGAAGGGCCCCGATAATAGCGGATTTCTTGACCGAATCAAAAGCCTTTTCATAATCTACGAACGCCAAATATAATGGAAGTTGGTATTCTTGACAACGCTCTATTATTTCCTTTACTACCTGAATGTGGTCCATTGTGCTATAACGTCCTTAAATCCGGCTTGTTCTCTGGGATTGATTTTCATCAAAGGTTGTTTTTAACCTATTGGAGATAATCTTAGTAAAGATTTTATAGAGAACTGGTAGTAAGCTAATGGGTCGGTAATTCTTAAGATCTTCTTTATCTCCCTTTTTATGGAGTAGGATGATGGTGGCATTTTTCCATTCTTCGGGAATATCTTCCTTCTGCAGATACGATGAAAAGATTTTCGCCAGCATCTTATCTACTTCTTCTCCCGTTTCCTTAAGTATGTCAATGGAAAGGCCGTCAGAACCTGGTGCTTTTCCCGGTTTCATACCGCGTATAGCGTTTCGTACTTCTTTGGGTAGAATGTCAGGTACTGCTTCCTCATCATCTTCCTGAGTTTGGGTAGAGAAGTCTTGTGATGTATCTGTGGATTCATTTAAGAGGTTGTGGAAGAATTCTTCTGCTCTCCTCAGCAACATGTCGCGATTTCTGGTGACCGTGTTGTCCGAGAGTTTACTATATATATATATATATATATATATATATATATATATATATATATATATATATATATATATATATATATATATATATATATATATATATATATATATATATATATATATATATATATAATATATATATATATATATATATATATATATATATATATATATATATATATATATATATATATATATATATATATATATATATATATATATACATATATATATATATATATATATATATATATATATATATATATATATATATATATATATATATATATATATATATATATATATATATATATATATATATATATATATATACATATATATATATATATATATATATATATATATATATATATATATATATATATATATATAATATATTATATATATATATATATATATATATATATATATATATATATATATATATATATATATATATATATATATATATATATATATATATATATATATATATATATATATATATATATATATATATATATATATATATATATATTATATATATATATATATATATATATATATAATATACTATATATATATATATATATATATATATATATATATATATATATATATATATATATATATATATATATATATATATATATATATATAATATATATATATATATATATATATATATATATATATATATATATATATATATATAATATATATATATATATATATATATATATATATATATATATATATATATATATATATATATATATATATATATATATATATATTATATATATATATATATATATATATATATATATATATATATATATATATATATATATATATATATATATATATATATATATATATATATATATATATATATATATATATATATAAACATATATATATTTATATAAATATATGTATATCCTTTTTAAAAAACATTTCCTTAATATCATCTCGTATTTAATTTTCATCTCTCGCCCTCCCTTCGCATCCAATTTAGTAATTCCACTAAATTGTTTCAGCGTTTTATTTCTAAGACCTCGAGTCCGAGTCCGAGACCGAGCTCCCCTTTCCAAACAATTTGAGCTGAAGTAATGACCCGGGTGGGCCTTTTTTAACAATTTCTTTAATACCTCCCACCCTCCCTTGGCTGAAAGGTGGTCTACAGGGGCTGTGCATTTTTAAAGGCAATGATTGCACCATACGTGGGGGATTTATTTATATTATTTTTTCAAATATTGCTTTCAAAAATATACGAATTGGTGGTACAGATATATTGAGAGCGTGGCTTGGGAGATAATATTGTTAAAGGCTGCTAAAAATTGATGATACGTATATCTAAAAAATAATCAAACATACATACCACCTCGTTATTTTCCTGTTGGAGTAGGCAGAAAAAAACGTTCTTATCTCAACACACATCCTTAACCTCTTCAGCATCTATACATCTTCTCAACAACTCCAACAATTTTCCATGTTTTCTTGTTTCAAAATATTATGCACTTGATCCAACAATACTTTCCTCTAACACACTTTCCACTTACATCTACACTTAATATATGTTTTTAATATGAAACTTCTATCTATGAGGTAGGGCAAATCGGCCTGAACGTCATGAAAAGTAAAACGTTTTATTCAATTATTATTTATTGTTATTTAATATTTTATTTATTAATAAATGATCATTTATTATTTTAATATTAATAATAATTAACATTATTTTAATATTATTTAGTGCATTATATTATTATTAAAATTATTATTATTAAAAAATGTATTATTTGTTATATTTTATTTTTATATTAATATATTTAATAATTGTTCTTTTTATTTTATTCATTTTTTTTAATATTTATTTAATATATAATTTAAATTTCATGTATAATTATAATAAAACATATATGGTATGTTATTATAATATTAATAATTATATTATAATTTATTATATCATAATATAATTTATAAATAATATAATATTATAATTTTATTAATAATATATTATTAATAATAAATAAATAATTAAAGAGTTATTTTAAAATAATTTATAATAATATAAAAATATTAATCAATTTAATATTAAAAATATTAATTTAATATTATAAAGTGTATTGTATTATTACTTAAATTATTATTTATTATTAAAATTATTATTTATTATAAAAAATTATTATTATTTAATAATAAAATAAAAAAAAATATGCTTTTTTATGTAATTAAGAGAGATTTACCAGAATTAAATTCCACATAATCATTTTTTATTTAATTAAGAAAGATTTTCTGAAATTAAATTCCACATAACCATTTCATAATACTAAAAAAAAGAAAAACGTTAACAAATGGAAAAAAAGCAATGCATAAAATCAACTTTTCCTAGGATCTAAGAAGTTTCACTTCTACCACGCGAGAGTCTCACGAATCTGTTATTTTTATTAGACTCTTCATTCATTTTTTCAACATGCCCAAACCATCTCAGAGATTTACATTTTACTCTTGACAGATCTTGAAGTTCACATGCAACCCTAGTCTCTGCATATTGTATTGTGTTAAAAATGTCACCCTATTTATTTTTGTTAGTTCACAGTTCTACACCATTTAGTCGGCAAATTTCGTATGTATTTGATTAAATTTAACCAACAAACAAGAATTAAGTTGGGCAAAATAAAACATCTTTAAAAAACAACGAGAATGCGAAATTTAGGGCAAATACCAAAAGAAAACTTACTATAGATAAAATGAAATAACGGTACTCCCGGTCAAGGTTTTAGATTGAGGAAATTCCAGAAAACTACCCTCTTAAACCCTCTAATATATCCATTAAAAATATCTTACAACCCAGACATTCTTCTTTTTAATAGCCCTCCTGATGTTGGCGACCTTTCTTGAGAAAATATCGCTGCCTTTGATAGCACAGAAAAGCTCCTAAATCTGGGAACTGTCCATTAGCGAATGTTATGAAACATACGGTACCGATTTCGTGTTGACCCTTGATTTTTTCCATCCAAATTAAGTTTAAGAAGCGATTTTTTCTTTTCTCAATAAATGATCTTGATAAGACAGTTTTTCCATATTTTTTTGGTATTTAAGAACTTTCCTACTATACCTGATTGAAATAGTATCTTGGTGTTTGAAATACGATGATACTGTAGGAACCACGGTCGTCGCTGAATATTGTCAACACACACGGTCAACGACCGACGAAACGACCTTTGGATATGTCCAAAGGTCGCATACCAAAACATTGAAATTGTTTATCCACAAATACTATTTACGATACATTCCACAGTAGAAAAAGAACGCATCACGCTGTCTCGCCGTTTTCGCCAACAAATTGTCTACCCACAATACTATTTGCGATGTCTGCAATATTTCAATCGACCATTTCTGCACGCACAGAAGCGAGATAAAAATATATTGCGGGCGCACTCCCGCGCCCATTCTGAAATGTATAAATACCCACTTACCGATAAATAAAGCATTATTAATTATTATTCATCGATTCATTCACTCTCTCTTTCCGTATTGATAATTGACGTATTTTATTTATTTACCAACAACTACTATCATCACCTCGTCCTTCAAGGACATTCTGCTAAAATACCAAGATATTATTATCTTATAAATCCTTTTACGACGATACCAAGAAATTATTCTCATATAAATCCTTTTACGACGATACCAAGAAATTATTTTCATATAAATCCTTTGACGACGATACCAAGAAGTTATTCTTTTATAAATCCACCTTTTAAATACTTCCTCTTAATTTAATATTATAAATATTCGGGACCAATCAGGAATATTAACAAGTGGTTTGTTTTTTAATTTATTTTTTAATAGACTGCATTGTTCCTCGAGCCTTCCCTGTTTCAGGGTAGGGGTGGAAACGTATCACTTTGCAAAACAAGAAAGGGTAGTTTAATTCCGTGAAAATATATTCTATTATCGAAAACCTCTCTGGCAACGCCTAACCATAACACACACGCAGGGCGCTTAGTGTAACTTAATGCTTAACAATAACGCAAATAGCGGCATGGAAGTAGGCTCGATTCATTCTTGTATAAAAAAGGGTTCACGGATTTTCAACAAGTGTTTCTTCTTATTCAAACCAAAAACATTTTCTTTATATTGATATTATACATGTGTGTATAATATTGCGTATATTATTAAACTTACCAGTATTTAACTTTGCAAACCATATATAAGAGATAAATCATTATTTGAAAAAAAATAAGCTTTAAGTTTACATACGTCACAAAAGTTATAAAAAATAATTTAAAAAAAACCATTAGGGATACTCAAAAGTCATAAACAAAAAATAATAAATCACCAAAAAAATTTAAATGATTTCACACGACTTTAAAATTTTTCTTCGGTATTGAAATTGGCGAATTCTTAAAAATATTTGTAATGAATATTTAGATCGATTTATCACAATTGAAATCTGTTTTTAAATATGTTTGTTATGGTTAGTTAATAGAAAAGGAACACAGGTTTGTTGTGGTGAGTTAATAGAAAAGGAACACAGGTTTGTTGTGGTTAGTTAATAGAAAAAGAACACAGGTTTGTTGTGGTGAGTAAATAGAAAACGAACACAGGTTTGTTGTGGTTAGTTAAAAGAAAAGGAACACAGGTTTGTTGTGGTTAGTTAATAGAAAAGGAACACAGGTTTGTTGTGGTTAGTTAATAGAAAAGGAACATAGGTTAGTTGTGGTTAGTTAATAGAAAAGGAACACAGGTTTGTTGTGGTTAGTTAATAGAAAAGTAACACAGGTATGTTGTGGTTAGTTAATAGAAAAGGAACACAGGTTTGTTGTGGTTAGTTTATAGAAAAAGAACACAGGTTTGTTGTGGTTAGTTAATAGAAAAGGAACACAGGTTTGTTGTGGTTTGATAATAGAAAAGGAACACAGGTTTGTTGTGGTTAGTTAATAGAAAAGGAACACAGGTTTGTTGTGGTTAGTTTATAGAAAAAGAACACAGGTTTGTTGTGGTTAGTTAATAGAAAAGGAACACAGGTTTGTTGTGGTTAGTTAAAGGAAAAGGAACACAGGTTTGTTGCGGTTAGTTAGTAGAAAAGGAACACAGGTTTGTTGTGGTTAGTTAATAGAAGAGGAACACAGGTTTGTTGTGGTTAGTTAATAGAAAAGGAACACAGGTTTGTTGTGGTTAGTTAATAGAAAAGGAAAACAGGTTTGTTGTGGTTAGTTAATAGAAAAGGAACACAGGTTTATTGTGGTTAGTTAATAGAAAAGGAACATGAAACCAGGCTAATATAAAAATACTTATCTCATAACAGACCGGGATCATTTCGACTGAAATGAGTTTCGGGATAGAAGATGGAAACACGTGTAGCGGAAGTTAATATAATTAGTGAAATAATAAAGTGATTTATTGTTGAATATTTTACCTTATTAACTTAAAATTGGATAAACTGTTATACTCGTACACTGTTATATAGTTCAGTCATCTTTGATCTAGTCTATAAAAAACTTTCATTAGAAATTTCAGCTGAAATAATAATTTCAGGTTTAATTCGTTGGGTATTCATTTCCTGTTGCTTATGTGTAGAACGAAATGAATGGTTCGCGAAACTGATGACATTTTTTTTTTCTTTTTCGTATTTTTACATCCCATTTGAAACACCCCCCTGCGGGAGGCTCTGAAGGTCCCCAGTCATGAATAAATATTTCCCTCTGTTTTTTTTTTATTTCTCTTGTTTACATTTTTATCATATGAAATGAATTCTGAAAAAAAAAACGAAATCTGTCAAACGACGGAAAACAAAATGTTGGTTTCGCATTTTATGGTCTGGTGGGGAAAATATTGACTTAAGGTCGTTTCGAAATGTCATATAAATCATTCTTCAAGGATTAATTGACAAAAGTGGATACATTTTTTAAAATTTGTATTTATTTAGTATGATACAAAATTTTACGAAATCATTTTATAGGTATCCTCAATTAATGCGGTTTTGTTAACTTCGAATTTCAGTTAGAAAGTAATTCGGTTTAATGCACTTCTCGCAATATACGAGAGATAAGAGAAAAAAACAGTATATAGTACATGGATACCATCTCACAGTTTCCCTGCTGGAGTAAGCACAGAAGATAAAGCGTCAGACTTTTCCATCTCGACATGCATCCTTCGCTTTTTCTTTATCCATACATCTTCTCATACAACTCTTAAGATTTCGCTAACTTAAATTTCTTACTTTCACAATATCATTAATTTAATCCAACCATAATTTGCTTCGTCTCCCACTCTTTCTATTAACATTTGAACGATGTATTTTTTACGTAAAAGGAAAAATAAGTAAATAAAACACTTATTTTATATTTTTGTGTTCACCACTGGTTTATTTTTGGGTTTACTACCGGTTTCGAAGATCACCGCCTTCATCGTCAGGTGAAGATAAACTAAATTGCTAAAAATACATTTCCTGTACAAGTGTAAATAATATAAAAGGAATGAGTTAGGGGGAGATAAGTGAGGAGAGATGTGATTCAATGGTAAATGGGGTGGGGAAAAAATTAAAATGAAAATGAATATTTCAGGCAGGCCAGGATCTAGATATCTAAGGGGGTAGATTTTAAATAGGAAACATATTAATCAGAGGGCTGTTATTAAAATTGGCTTAGTTGGTGATAATATTTAGACTTAATTTTATACATTTTTTAATCTCAATAATTTCCAAATTGTCAAGCTGCAATCCCCATCGGCTTATGTGTAGAATCCGCAAACCACGATTGATATCGAAAGAATGGTTATTTTCAATTAGGTGGTTAACAAACTCTGAAAAATTATTGTTGTTTAGGCATCTTAAATGTTCCTTAACTCGTTTTTTGAAAATTTCTTTTCGTCTTGCCAATATAAAAATATGAACAATGATTGCATTCTAATTTGTAAACTCCGGATCGAGTTAGTTTACTTTCCGTGTCTCTATGTTATTTATTGTTCATCATTTTATTTTTAAATTTAATGGACGTTTTTTCTTTAGCCTTTCTTCATTCCATTATAATTGTCATAAATATTCACATATTGGTGCGCTATAAAAAGTCTACACTGGTCTTAACATAAGTGTCACGAATGGATTGATTTCAAACTTTGTCTCTTTGTATTCAAGTCCCTTAATGGGAAGTCTCCATTGTATATTTCAAATCTATGTTTGATTAATGTTCCTTTGGAGAAAAGAAGAACTTTGAGATCGATTTATTTTTCATCTAATAAATTGATTATTCCAAATCAATCCAAATTATGGGAGAGATATTATTTTATTTATTTTATTTATTTATTATTACACATGACAAGAAATATACACAATTTGAGAAAAAACAACAGGTAATTTGATTTGGACATATAATTTTAATGGATCTGGGTTTGTTGCCTTTCATTTGTCGTATCCCCAGTAAACTAGGCTTTTGCCTGTATCTCACTGAGGATATTTAGCATGAAAAAATAAATCAATACTTCTTTCCGATTTTTGATAACACAAAAAAACCCCGTTGCACGCTCTCATCAACCTGACAAACAGTGACACTCAACTACAACTGGAAACATCTTGCGAAACTCAACTCATCACACATTATCACTCCAGAAAGACCAAAAATATTCATCCCACAATACACCGCACACAATCATAAGAATAAAAATCAAAATAAATTCAAAACAAAAAAAAAAAAGAAGAAAAAAAGAAAAACACACAGAAACACAAATACAAAAACATCCAAAATTAAAACAACAAGAAGAGACCCACACTCACGAGCTCACATAAATCCTTTCTACTCGTCATTCATCCTGAAAGCCCAAGTACTCAAAATCCTGTCGCAATAACAGCCACGCTCCGATCGACTGTCTAAATGGTTTTCCTACCTTTACCTTTATAGAAGTCGGCACGCCATTGTATGTAATGGGAAGCCAAATAAGCATATTGCCTTTGGGCAAAAGAGGTTTTAACTCAAGGGATGGTGAACATTTCATTAGTTGCCATGCGTGTCATGTGTGTCTGCTGAGTTTGCATCTTCCCAAACATTAAATTTGCATTATAAAAGAACTTAAACCGATGCTGGTTCTGTGGTGTTGAATAGCCTACCTCCTGGTGTCAGAGATATGGGTGGGGTGTGTAACTTTAAGAAGCACTTAAAGACAATCCATTTTGAGAGGTTTTATACAATTTTATGAATGGGTTCGAACTCTGAGTTAAAACACCCTTGAGGAGAGTTTGCTCTCTGAACGGTGCTGCATAAATGTTTCTTTTATTTAATTTTTATTTGTCCCATGTACCCAAAACATCTGAATGTCCTCTTCTTCATCTTACTCAATACGTCTTTGTCTTACTCGTTCTTCTCAGTGTAGTCACTTTTAAATCATTTATTCAACTCTTTTCAGAATTTTCCCAAGATCACATTTCCCTCCCATGCATCAAAGGTGGTACTAATATATCATTATGAACTACTATCTAAGCAATTGGATATTATCCAGTTCGACTATGTATATTTTAGTGCCCCCCTGACTTTGTTTTCTATCGCTACACGCCATTCTATAGCCTTCATAGTTCTTCCACCATCTGAGAAAATACTGTATATATAGATAAATTCTCCAACTCGTTCTTATCTCTCATTACTAACTCATATATCACATTTACTTTTCCTTTATTTCCCTATAACACATTATGCCAGACGTGGGCAAATGCGGCTCTTCGTTGGGTTAAGTGAGGCTCCCAATGTCTCTTATAAAAATATAGATACTTGCTTTCCCCATTATACTTGTATTTTCGCGATTTTCCTTTCTAAATGTTCTAAGTGACAAGATGCGCATGTATGAATGCAACTGTCAAAGACAACGGCAAGTATTGGTGTAAACGTGTGTGCTGTGATTTCAATGTGTAGGGTGCGCGCGCATCACCTGACTCTTTATGTGCGCAAACCACGTAAACCGTATTCTGCGCTATTTTTATATTTTCTTATATGTGTATTTTTTATACTTTATATAGCAATTAAGATTTATGTATTATATTGTAGAATATGTAATAAATTAGAATTAGTGTATTTAATACTACGTGAGAACGTGACTATGGTGTGGCTTTTTATATATATGAAAATCCAGAATGTGGCTCTCGTTGACCTCATGTATACCCACCCCTGCATTATGCAAATGATATTCACATGGTGACGTTAAGTGGTAGCACGAGCGCAAACTATTATTGAAGAAAGAATTGACATTGTATAAAGTACAATCTGGCGGGCTTTCTGCCATATGCAACGTCTCACTCATTTAAAGAGAAGAAAGAAACCGACTGCTCGACACAGCTTCGCTTTCTAACTAATTGCTGTTGGAATGGCAAGGTGATCCTTAACCCTTATCTTGGCAAAGTTTAATTTATCCAAAGAGTAAAGTTTTCCTTTGGTTAAACTTGTTTTATGGTAAATTATGAAGGAAAATTTAGGAAAAATAATCACAACTTTTCCTTAGAGTTTTTTTTATATGTAACACCCACGTTACATTGCCAAACTATCAATTTTTATAAAACACAAAAAGGGCTATAAAATGATTTTATAATTTAAAATATGAACAACATTAACATAGCTGAATTATCAACAAATAAAATGGTGTGAACAAAATTTTCTCTACATGTAGTGATTAATAAGATATTTAAAGATTATTTACCCTAATTTTCAAAACGCACCCACCCTGTCCAGACATGTTGACCCGATGTCGATTGAAAGGTTGTAGCGTTGTCAATATTTATCACCAAATGATACTACATAATAGTGCATATATAGTATTTGAATGTGTTGCCATATTTGAAATTACGTTACGGTTTATGGATTTTTAAAAAAGTCCCTAAATTAGTGTAATACCTGTGTTACAATGCCGTGATAAGGGTTCTACGAGGCCAAAAAATAACGACGATTGCAAAGTGATAATCTCTTCCAGCCAACCAAAAAGTTGTTCAAATAAACCTTAATTGAAAACTAGATTGGAATTTTATATAAAATAATCTAAACACCAACAATAATCGGACCTAGCATATTCAACATGGAATTGGGGTGTAAATGGTGAATTGTTTTTTTTTTTGACAAAGCTCGTGAATTTGTTGGAGGTTCGTGAATTTTTTTAGAAATGATTTCTTTTCAACAGCAAATAAAAAAGATCGTTATCGGACAAATAATTTACTGTTCAAATAATTTATATATAGCACAATATATTTCTCTTATTAAATAACTTTGGACGTTTATTTCTCCAACTTTACGACTAAAGACATATTTCTTTCATAATTGAATATCCTTGTTCCGCCGTTATGTCGCGATCCATAAAAATAAACACATAAAAAGACATAGATGAAAAATATTCCAAAAAAATCATACATCAATAAAAAAAACACATAAAACTTTATTGTGTAACCAATATGGACACTGTATCAGTATGGACATTGTACGTATGCTTTTAAACTCCCCTTTCTGCCAAAATAAATCAAATTTGAGAATTTTCATCTCAAATGGATTTTACTCAAGATTGGTTATGCGAATACGTTGCAGTTTCTTTATACATCTCTGAAATATTTGTTTCTTCTAATACGGCATTTTTTCGTCTTTTTGTACATTACACCATCATCCAGGTGCAATTCCTATCGTCGCTTCAGTATGGATATCCATAGCGATGGAGGATGTGCAGCAGATGTAACACATAGAATTAGTGTGGGATGGATGAAGTTTAGATCAATGACGGGAGTTCTATGTGATCCGAAAATGCCATTAAAGTTAAAAGGAAAAGTATACCAAACGATTGTCAGACCCGCACTCCTCTATGGCTTCGAATGCTGGACGATGTATAACTCAGATGGTCAGCTGGTGTGTCCCTAAGAGACAAAATAAAAAGCTCGCGAATTCGTGGAAGCCTAGGTGTTACAGACATCAACAGCAAGATGGAGGAGAGGCGATTGAGATGGTATGAGCACATTGGACGCAGAACACCCGATCACATTGTGAACCAGGCAATTTCCATGGATCTTCCTCGAATTACAGCCAGAGAAAGACCAAAGAATTCATAGGTGGTGCAAAAGGATAACCTGATGCAGAGGCACAGCTTGGGGGACGTAGTCCAGGATAGAAGAGCATACAACCTGAGGACGAGGAGAGCTGACCCCAACAGTATTCGCAGACAATGAGTTGGGATGGAGCCAGGGAGAAGAAGCTTCAGTATGGGCATTGTACATATGCTTTTAAACTCCTCTTTCTGCCAAAATAAATCAAATTTGAGAATTTTCATCTCAGTTGGATTCTATCAGAATGGTTATGTGAATACGTTGCACTTTCTTAATGCATCTCTGAAATATTTGTTTCTTCTATTACGCAGGCATTTTTTCGTATTTTTGTACATTACACCAGCTTCAAGGTGCAATTCAGCGCCTGAAAACTAAAACTACACAATCTTTTCCAACCAGCGGTCCTGATTTATCCCTTAAAACGCCAAGTACACTGTCACCTTAGAGTAAATGTACTCACCTGCCCAGCATAATTTCGTCGTTTCTGGTGTAATTTCAATTATGAGGCTATTTTTTTTATAATAGTCAATCCACCCAAACTAGGATGATTTGTGCCACCAAATTTAAGTCGTTATGCAAATATATAAGCCAACGTAATAAAACTTGTTACAAAAAATGCCAATTATAGTCAATATAAAGTTTCAACCGGTTAAATTTGAAAAATAATTCAATAAATCCATAAGTGGAAAAGTTCCACCAGGAAAAAAAAACGCAACATTCATTGGACGCGGTAAAGATGTGGCTTTTAGTAAATCAAATATTTTAGTTCAGGTTTGTGTGAGCTCTTGTGTGATATTTTTTATTATTTTTTTATGATTACGTGCGGTGTATTGTGGGATGAACGTTTTGGTCTGTCTGCTGAAGTGATGAAGTGTGAGGGGTTTGATTCGCGTGATGTATACATATGTAATTGAGTGTCACTGTTGGTCAGGTTGGTGAGAATGTGGAACGGGGTTTTATATAATCGAAAATCGGAAAGAAGTATCAATTTATTGTTTCATGCTAAATATCCTCAGTGAGATACAGGCAAAAGCCTAGTTTACTGGGGACACGACAAATGAAAGGCAACAAACCCAGATCTATTAAAATTGTGTGTCCAAATTAAATTACCTGTTGTGTTTTCTCAAATAATGTATATTTCTTGCCGTATAACTTGCTTCATTTAAGTTTGTCTGGTTGGAAGAGATTGCAGCCTGGAAATACGTCTGACAGATTGTATATGCCATAAAAGTGTTGAATTGCCATAAAAGTGCTCACTCTTTGCGGTCCAGCTCAAAGCCGGCGACCCTCTTAGATGGTTCCACAATTAGGTGTTTATTTGTTGTGTCCCAATTTCTCCATTCCTCTGTTCAGGCCTGTTTGTCTCTAAGGTCTGTGCTCTAGCCCAGAAGGGTTTTCTTGATTTGAGCCTAGTATGTGGGGTATTCCTCAGGGCCGAGTTTAAAAGAGAGGTGTTGTTCTTTGCCCTTGTCCATTCTCTTACTGTAGATGCATTCCTACGAATGTGGGGAGGAGCTATGCTGGTCAATACGGTTAGCCATTGTCATTTAATACATTAAATAAAGACATTAAAAATGAATGAATGGATAAAATGTATATTTTAAGTAAAACGACTGAAGGACTTTAATATAATTTTGGTAAGTGGAGAAAATAATAATCATGATAGAATGGCTAAACGAGTATATGGTATACCAAAGGGTCCAGTATGAATAATATACCATTTTGCATGAAGATACGAGGGTGGTCCCAGAAGTACCCGACCTGACGTATAGATGGCGGTTGTTGCTTTAAAAAATTGGACGGAAAGGGGAGAATCGGCTCCAAAAAAGGCGAAGACAGTTCCATCTGCAGGCAAGGTCATGGCGTCAGTTTTTTGGGATGCGCGTGGGATAATTTTCATTGATTATCTTCAAAAAAGAAAAAAACAATTAACGGCGAGTATTATGCGAACTTATTGCAGCGTTTGAGAGATGAAATCAAGAAAACACGGCCGCATTTGGCTTAAAAAAGAAAGTGGTGTTTGATCAAGACAATGCACCAGTTCACACATCCGTTATCGCGGTGGTCAAAATCAATGAATTAAAGTTCGAATTGCTTCCTCACGCACCCTATTCGCCAGATTTAGCCCCCTCGGATTATTTTCTTTTTCCAAACTTGAAAAAATGGCTCGGTGGTAAAAGATTTGCCAACAATGAAGATGTGGAATCTGTGGTTGATGGCTATTTTGAGGCGCTCGGCGGTTGTCACTATAAATAGGGTATCGAAGCTATTGAACATCGGTGGGAAAAGTGTGTCGAGCTGAAAGGAGACTATGTTGAGAAATAAAAATATTTTTTCCCAAATTTTTTGTGTTTTCTTTGTTAGGTCGGGTACTTTTGGGACTACCCTCATATGTGTACGGCACCGGTACAAAGGACTGTAGAAATAGGTGGATGGCTGCTGCTCAATGCTCGGAGATTTCGGCTCACGTAATGCTTTCCGGTGAAAAAAAAGCACTGGGTAAAGCTAGTAATGAGATGCTTTTAAAGTAACCATAATGGTCGAATATAAGCGCTGTATTAAATTACTTTTATCATAAAAAAAAACATGGAGTTACATTTTTGGAAAATAATAAAAATGGCATTTTCAAACAGTTTGACAGGGGTATTAAAACTTATATGATGAAACGGTTGTTAAAAAGTTATTAGAAAAGGGTTAAAAGCTATCAAAATGTTTGATTTCATCATCGTCACCATTATCACCATTCCAATAAGCAGGTCAGATCTCATTCCAATAGGCAGAGAGAACAGGTCTCCGCTTCATTCTATTTTGAAACACATCTTGTGCTTTGCCATATCCATATACTTTGTAATTTGTTTAACCAAACACTGTTTATTCAACTTTTTGTAACGGTATAATCCTACCGGTTTCAAGGCTTTCACCTCATCTTCAGGGGAGCACAGACAAGACGTCTTGTTTGTGCTCCCCTGAAGTTTATGTAAAAGCTTTGAAACCGGTAGGATTATACCGTTACAAAAAGTGGAATAATCAGTGTTTGATAAAACAAATAACAATGTCTTTAAACCCCTCCACAACGTTAATGCCTTAACTATAAACAATATATCCGTATAATTTTTCATGCATTTCAAAATGTTTTTTTAGTTTTTCCTCTTTCAGAAATCAAAATTAGATTTATTTGGTCATGCCACGTTTTTGTAACATTTATTCTTTACCGCATAGATGGTATATTAACAAAATATTGTATCATTTTCCTTAAACGTCAGAAATCGTTTTTAAAAGTGAGCTTCCCTGGTTGTCTCGATAAAAACCTTTCTTCAATACAAATCTCCCTACCCTTAACTGTTGCAAAAGGGTTGATTTCAAACTTTGATTGTATATATTCAAGCCTCTTAGTTGGTGTATCCGTTGTATCTCTCATATGTATGTCTGATATGTTGTTTCAAAGAGGAGCAAAACTTTAATATTGATTCATTTTCATCGAATAAATTGATCCAATAGGGTGGGGTATTATTACAGGGTTTTTGTTGTTGCTAGTTCTGTAGCGTGCAATGGTATGTCTCTAAATGTTAGAGATATAGGCGGTGTGTACATGTGATACGCATGGGCGATCATACGCTCCCAAAACGCGTCTTGTACGGAGAAATAGCGGTAAAGCGAAGGGTTGATGAGCAGAGAAAGTACTATAAAGATAGTCTGTGAGAGTCGCTGACTTTGTGTGGGATGCTTGAGGACTGGAAGCAGGTGGCCATCTGTTCTCGGGCTGATGGGGAAACAGTCAGCGTGTTATGAACATGCGTCAGCATTGACAGACGACTCAGTAGGATCTACAAGTACTATATGTGATATATGTGGGAGGAAGGCGTCTCTAGGGTCGGACTGTTTTCTCACAGAAGATCACATGAAAGAGCAGCTGAAGATTGACTTTGGAGGAGCGAAAGGATCCTCGATTACGAGGCTTAGCAACGATGATGAGAGATATAAGTGGTGTGCACAACTTTAGGAAGTACTTGAATATCTAAAGGATAATTTTAGCGTCATTTTGAGATCCAATTATCGCACTTACTCGGGGCTCAAACCCACTATTTTTAAACAAATCACGTTTAGCAAATATAGTAGCGCCCGAGCGAATCACATATAATACTTTCCTTATACATAGCACAACTCTATGGGATTGCAGCCATGCGAGACTCTCTCCAATCAACCAGAAAAATGTTTTATGAAACCTTAAGTGTAAGACAGAATGAAAACATTTATTTTTTAAATTTGAGTCCCAGCATAAATTAAACCCGCAACTTCCAGATCAGAAGAAAGGCCTACAGAAGTAAAGAAAACACTTTTGTGAGGTTTTATAAAAATGTATGATGATAGTATGAATAAAATACTACACACATACATTATACTCCACCTAAAGCCGGTTGTGTTATGCCTGTAAGCGTATTGATTTGTTGTGTACAAGCTGTTTGTGTCACAGATATGGATGACGTGTGCAGCTTTAGGAAGCACTTGAAGACTATATTTTTTTGGAAGTCATATAAAAAGAGATCATCAGACCTTCACTCACGCTTAGAAAACAATATCCGAACATACCTTGAAGAAACTTTTTTGTGGAGAACCATGGTGAGAGAAAGTTAATTTCGTTCTCAAAAAATGTATTACTTGTTCCAAAACGATCCAATACACTGAGGTATTAAGACAGCGTTTTTGCCGTTACTGTTGCTGTGGCATGGAAGGTGTGTCTCTTGGTGTTTTACAGACAGGTGGTGTTTACATCTTAAGGAAACACTTGTAGACGATATTTTTGAAACGTCTTATCAAAATGTATGAATGTAAAGGGTCTTTCGAATCGAGCGATTTTTCAATTAAATTTTTTTTAAATTCTTGAATAAACCAGACAATTTGCTTTGATTTCCAAATACTTTTTATTGACCATTGAAGTATAATGTATGACATTTAAACACAAAAAAAAAACAATATCCGCCAAATATCCACCTCTTGCAGTTCCACAGATGTCCACTCTTTTGTCAAAATTTTCGATGACATTTTGGCATAATTGCGGTTCTAACTCATCAATAACGCGAATAATTTCGTCCTCAAGAATTGATCGGGGGTCATTCTTATAGACCTGGCTTTTCACGAAACCCCAGAGAAAATAGCCCAACGGTGTCAGATCACATCTTGGTGGCCAATTAACATCACCGTTTCCGGAGATTACAATACATAAAAATAATTCAACAATTTTAACGCATTGTTCTATTGTATACGACTCCATTTTTATAAATGTCATATATTACACTTCTCAAATGTCACAAGACCCAGGCAAGTTCGGTCAAATATGTAAATAGGTATTATAAGTAAATCACCATTCATTATATGACATTTAAACACAAAAAACAATATCCGCCAAATGTCCACCTCTTGCAGTTCAACAGATGTCCACTCTTTCGTCAAATTTTTCGATGATATTTTGGCATAGTTGCGGTTCTAACTCAACAATAACGCGAATAATTGCATCCTTGAGGTCAGGAATTGATCAGGGGTCATTCTTATAGACCTGCCTTTTCACGTAACCCCAGAGAAAATAGTCCAACGGTGTCAGATCACATGATCTTGATGGCCAATTAACATCACCGTTTCCGGAGATTACAATACATAAAATAATTCGACAATTTGAACGCGTTGATGTATTGTATACGACTCAATTTTTATAAATGTCATACATTACACTTCTCAAATTTCAAGACACAGGCAAGTTCGCGACGCCATCTGTGTTTTATCCAAGAATTAAAATAACCGCTCCATTTTAGAGACCATTTATTATATATGAACACTACACACATACTCGTACATTGTTCTTACATGTGTATGTTAACTACCACATATCGAAAGAGCTACAAAGTTTTCTTCGTAATTCGTTTTTCCTTCGTAGGTTTTCTTACTAAATATAATTATTCTAAACGTATGCCGATGTGTGGAAATTCCTGATTTAATGGCCCAAGTCACTAACTTCATATTCTAACAATCCACTTGTTTTATTTTGAAATATTTATAATCTGTTCGTGGACGATTTCGAATTCTTAGTTAGAGTATCCTTGATGAGAGTTTTTTTTCTCTCTCTCTCTCTCTCTCACGACGCTATATAAATTGTCCTTTTTATAATTATGTTGCTGTAATCTTAATATTCCTGTATCTGAATGACGTGTTCAGCCCTTCAAGCCATAAAACAGATACGTACGCCGTCTCAGCGGCCGTCTCTTAGCAACGACACGTCCCCTTAGAACCTCTCGCGTCATACCTCTTCTCATACGCACTCTCCCCAACCCACACCCCTACTACACTCGTTTCCTCATGAGTAAACAATAAGTATTAAAATAACCTTTGACATAATACTTGCAGATTTTTTTATCTTCGAGTGTTAATATTGCAATACTTTATTTAAAAAAAATAGGAATACATAGTCAAATTTACATAAAACGTATATTTTCAATGACAACCTCTAAAACCTAGTTGACTGAAAGCCTGCATTTTAAGTTCAACCCCTAATGGAACCTGAAAAATAATGGTTTCAGTCAGGTGTTTCACATAAAGCCTTTTATCTTTTTTCTGATTAGTTGGAACATCATACTAAATGGAAATAAGCTCGTAACTCCAAAACAACTTTTTGTGTGTTTAGTGGTTATGTCACTTAAGGCGCAATTCGACTGAGGCAATATTGAATGACATGAGGCATGCGACTTTCTTTCTCGTGAAGACATTCTAAAAACAATAATACGTATCTATTACGTTTAGTTAAAACTAACATCTTCAAGTAAAATTAGACTTGGATATCGGCTTGCACTTAGATCTATAAGGCGCAATTCGACTTAGGCAACACTGAACGACATGAGGAATGCGATATGTTTCCTAGTGTTGCCTGTTCCTAGGTGTGTGACTATGTGCTACAAATTTTAACAATGTCACATGCGGATTTTGACTCCCCGAAACGCATGCGCTTTGTCGTCAATACGTGTAGCATGCGTCTTAAACAATTCCATGGATGCAACGTCAGTTTAGTACATTATGTCTTGACAAACAATCGCGGTGGCTGCATATTTGGTAATAGTTTTGAATCGTAGAAAAAAAAAGAAAGCCACGGTGTTGGAGAAGAGAATTATATATTTGTTGTCAAGAAGCTCAGGATGATGAAAAGCTGAACGCAAATTCTTAATTTTTTTCCACATCGATTACAGTGCAATCGTATTTACTCGCTAACAGCTTAAGTTTATCATTTTTTATCCCGTTATCTTTATAATAACTGATTTTATTTTTCCATTACTCCGGTGAATTGTGATAATCTTCAATAAACAAGGTAGTTTTATCAATATTTCACTCCATGTCGCACGCTACAAGCCGCACCGATCCGCTGAATGTCGGATAGTGGCGACATGGTTCGACACGCTGAAACATGTCGAAAGGTGACGCATGCGTCCCGGCAACAACAATCAACATGTTGCATGCTACAAAAACACTTGCTTCTTGTCGCTTCGTGTTCCTTCGATTGAAAGACTGTGTGTAGCGTGCGGCAATGCCGCATGCTACACGTTGTCTAAATGTTGCCTCAGTATAATTGCGCCTTTACAGATCGTAATATTTATTTCAGCATTTTTCAGAATGATGATATTTATTTCAGCATTTTTCGATGCATTTCGATAGAAACACTACATATTGCAGAGGATCTCATGTTACAATCTTTCGAAAAATTTGAATGCACTTTTTTCAACCATGACCCAGTACACTTCGAAACAACCCTCATTTAAAAAGTTAGATGTCTTAAAACATGTAGGCATACTTTCACACTGTATCGTTTAATTGAACTGCATGAATTTGTCATCCACGTATTCGTATAGAGTTAAGGGATGAATAAGGTTTTTATTTCCAGCAAGATCTTGATGAAAATTTGCCAAACAAATTAATTAAACGTAGAAGCAGCGTTGATTACCCCTTTCGCACTTCCTTGGTCTCACGAAATACTAATGAAGAATTTTTAGGTACTTTGGGCATGCTGCAAAAAAATTAAAAGTGGAGAAGATAGTTGAAGTTAGGCGAGCAAGAGAAAGGTGGCATACGTGATAGAAGGATCCAATAAAGGAGAAAAAAGAATCTTCTTAAAGTCCTGTATTCATGGTCCATCATCATCATCATTGTCAGGCCTCGCAGTCAAGGATCCCCTCGCCACTCCAACGTCAGTCCTGAATCGTTCTCCCACGTCGATCGTGTGATCTTCTGTGAGAGAACAGGCCGATCCTGGATGCGCACTACCTCCCGCAAATGCCACAGACATATGGACCCTGCTGAGCTGCCTAGCCATGTTGACGCATGGTCAACATGGTCCAGGACTAAGAGGGATGATGACAGGTGGTGCACTGAGATTGTAACATAACAGAGGAGCATGATGCATTAGGCACGCGATGAAGAAAAACATTTGATAGTCTGTAAACATTAAAATTAAAATAAGAAAAAACATTTCAAATAAAATTAAATCTTTATATTAAATATAAAATCATAACAAACATATATATCAACATGGCATTTTCCTGTCGGGGTAGGCAGAAAGGAGAGAGAGCAGACACACGCCTTTCGTCTCTTCCACAGCCATACTTATTCGTTATTCTTCATTCATTCCACGTACCTAAACCAATTCAGCGTGCTCTTCTTCATCTTACTAAACACATCAGTCTTAAGTTCACACTTTTTCTTATCATGCATGCTCAAACCATGTTCTAAGTCTACGTGTCACTCCCATAGATCAAAGTTTGTACTAAAATATTTTTTATTTTTTTTATTTTACACTTTTATTGCAAATACAAACTGGTGGGCTTATTGGCAGGTGGTAATCTCTTCCAACCAACCAGAAAAAAGTAAATGAACCAAGCTACATGGTTGCATAAATCATTCAAATGACTATCCATCCCCACGAAATCCATAAACACATACGTGAGCACATGCCCACGAACCCCACAAAGACGGATAATCACCCGAACATTAATTTTCATATAAAGTGAGATATCATCAATCAAAAGGAAAGGAAGGGATGGTGGAGAGGAAAGGAAAATAAAAATCAGGAATGAAACACGTTATTTCACTGACTAGAAATTAAGAGTTTTTTAGTCGTTTCTTAAGGCATGCCAAGGATGGAGCGAGTCTTATATTGATTTGTAACTGATTCCAAAGAACGACGTAAAAAAAGAGGAGCGGTGAACTGGAAACGCCAATAAACAATATCTATTTAAGCGTAGCGCTAATCCACGAATGGAAAGACGCTGAAAATTTTCGGTGAAATAAGAGGAGGTGGCGGGATAGTTAAGGATATTATACAATAGAGACAGTATGTAAATTTGGAGTCTATTTCTAACATTCAACCAGTTCAATGCCTTCTGGTATGAAGTTATATGATCGTACTTTCGTAGGTTGAAAATGAATCTTAGACACGCATTTTGAATACGCTGTAATTTGTCCAGCTGTTTCTCTGTAACATCCAAATAACAAACATCCGCATAGTCATGAATCGGAAAGAGTTGAGATTGTATGAGTAAACTACTGCTGTGGACTATCATATTTGCAGATTTTGATACTGTATGGTTCGAATATATGCTTTATTGTTGCATCGACTTTGTTTCTAATCGCTACACGTCGTTGAATATCCCTCGTTACTTAATAGAAACTCTAATGAACATTAAGAAACAATAAATAAATATAAATACATTTATAAACAAACATCTACGGTGCTGCAGTTTCCATGACTTCGAAGTATTCCGGCCCTGAACTAATTGAATAATATATACAACGTTACGTCACTGAAATATACACATGATCTCAAGAAAAATACTCCACAGTAAAAATCTAAAATTACACAAGCTTAGGTGAAAAACATCTACTTTATGACCTACTCATTTCCTAAGCGCTGAAGTATGTTAATCAGCTTCTGAAAATAATTTCTCTTTGACTTCGGAATCACAAATAACTTGATCTGATGTAATGAACTTTCAAGATAGTTCTTTGGTCTGAGAAAACACCTTATATCACGGTTGTTGTCCAGAAAAACAAAACTTACCATTTATAAGACACTGCTACGACCTATCCTCACATATGGGTCTCAATGCTGGGTATTGAGTAAAAAGGACGAACCTTCCCTTTTAATATTTGAAAGGAAAATACTCAGAAAAATATTCGGACCCATACAGGAAAATGGATCTTGGAGAGTGAGATATAATGAGGAGTTATACAGCATATACAAAGAGCCTAACATTATAAAATACATCAAAATTGTGAGGCTACGTTGGGTGGGGCATGTAGCAAGAATGGGAGAAGAGAGAATGCCTAACAAGGTACTCTTTTCCAAGTCCCAAGGAAGACGTAGCGTGGGTAGACCAAAGCTCAGGTGGATGGATGGGGTGCAGAGTGATACAAGCGTGATTGGCATCAGGGGCTGGAAGAATGCATCCCAGGATAGGAGGGAATGGCGACGACTGCTGGAGGAGGCCGGGGCCCACAATGGGCTGTAGTGCCATTGATTGATTGAATGAACTTTCAATAACACTGGTTTCTTTTTTATATTTTGTTTATTAAAAAGAACACTAACAGGTAAAGTTTTAAAGATTTCACACACAAAACATATAATTTATAAATACCACCAAGGATTAAAATACCAATTACTAGTGTTCATCTCACACATGTATATTACAATTCCATCATCTCGGCAGATCAGTGAAAATATTACTTTATATAAACCAATAAATATATATTTCTGATAATTGGAATAAGTGTGTGTAACAGTCTGGCATTTTGTAGCTTCTTATTTTTTTTGTTTTTCACTTAAAAGCACTTTGCTGATGACAAAATGTCAAGTCCAAGAAATTTAATGACACTATTTTGTAAAAATAGCACACTTGATGTTAGCATCTATACTCGTAGAATAGATACACATCGGACTCTATAGTTATAGCAACTTTCAACCACCATAGTAATCGTAGTAAATAAAAAAAATATCTATGATATCTCTATATGAGTGAGTTTGGTGTCTATCCATGGCTTTATCCTACTCAGTTTCTGCTGGGCATGCTCGGGTATAACTCCTTGAGCGTAAGAAGAGATCTGCGTCTCCTGGTATACGTTGTCAGACTCGTTCGAGGAGTTGTGATGAGCTGTCCAGCATTACTACAAAGATTAGCGTTAAATGTTCCTAACAATTACACTAGACTGCGCCGGCAAGAACTGTTCTCAATAACATACGTAAGAACTGGTCTTCCAGCCGCTATGTCTGTTGGAAGGGCCTTAACTCTTTTGAACAGGACTGCTTCGGATATTAACATATTTCATATCACATTACTAAAAGCAAAAGTAAATTTTCTTCTAAGATTGAGCGCGCTAGAAATCACTCATCAACGTACTTAAGTGACTTTGAATATATGTGTATGTTTGTGTGTATACATGAATGCATATGTATTATTGTTATTTTATATAATTTTTCTTTATTTTAAATGTTAACATTTCTTGTATTTTTCAAAGTAATTAGGCTAAGCCTGTTTTGAGAAAATCAATAAATAAATAAAATTCACCGCCTTCAGCTGTATGCTTTATAAATTGGTCAGGGTTTTGTTAACCGAAGAGTTTGTAAAAAATGCAAAAAAATGAGACTTCTTTGAAAACCTGATTGATTTACTCAAAAAAAAAAAACTTAACCAAAAAGAAACGCATTAAATATTATATTCTAAACGAAACCTATACACACAAGAATGGAGCGAAGTTATATTCACGAAAAACATAATATACCAACTAACAAACAAAAAAAAACATCTATGTCAGCCTTTTACACAAATTTCAATTTCTGGACTTTTAATTTGAAGAAAAAGAAAAAAATGGAGCTCTTAGCAAAAGTGGTGTATGCATGATAAGCTATGTGCTAACTGCGATAATTTATATACGAGTATGTTACAAGAAAAGCAGGATGATCCTTTGAAAGTATACTTCGTGACCACAAATCCTACCTAACGAATCCTTTATTTTAAAATGGCTTAAAATTGTCACCGAGAAAATCACATATTTTCTATTGATGATGTCGAATTCTCACATATCAATAATAACGGTAAAAATTGGACAGATTCAAGGCCCTCGAAATATCAGTCTGTACATTGGGAGGAACACCTGATATATACATATATTCCCAAGATCTCACCGTTGCTTGCTGAAGCTATCTCCTGCCTCACTCCACCCGCAACCCCCAGCCCGATTTTTACCCCAACCCGATTAAGATTTCAGTGTTGATAAATCCATTTAAATATTTTATATAAATATTTATATATTATTTATAGTTAAGGCATTAACATTGTGGATGTTTAAAGACATTGTAATTTGTTTTACCAAACACAATTTATTCCACTTTATGTAACGGTATAACCCTACCGGTTTCAAGGTTTTCACATCATCATCAATAAATACAAGAAGATCATTTGAAAAGAGACTTCGTGAACACAAATCCGCCTTAAAAAATCCTCTAATTTACTCTGAAACGGCTAATCATTGTCACTGTGAAAACCACATATTTTCTATCAATGATGCCAAATTCTTACATATCAGTAGTAACGGAAATAAATTTGACAGATCGGAGGCCTTAGAAATTTCTAAGTCAGTGCATCGAGGTGAACATCTGGCAAACACATTTATCCCAAGAATCTCTCCGCTGCTGGCCAAGATTGTCTCATACCTCCCTCCACCCCCAGTTCTCAACTCGAATGTTTACCGTTAGAAGCGTGTATCTCGGTACTTGTTCGAACATAATTTAGTCTTGTTTGTACTCCCCTGATGATGAGGCGAAAGCCTCGAAACCAATAGGATTATGCCGTTACAAAAAAGTGGAATAAACAGTGTTTGATAAAACAAATTACAATGCCTTTAAACCTCCACAATGTTAATGCCTTAACTATAAATAATATACACGTATTTTCTATTGATGATGTCGAATTCTCACATATCAATAATAACGGAAATAAATTTGACAGATTCGAGGCCCTTGAAGTATAAGTCTGTCCATTGGGGTGAAAACCTGATAATTACATATATTCCTAAGATCTCACCACTGCTTGTTGAAGTTATCTCCTACCTCAGTCTATCCACAATCCTCAACCCGATTTTTACCATTAGATATATATGTTTTTCGTTGTCAGTTCGAGTGTTGTTTGTACTTTCCTGGTGATGAAGTAAAACCCTTGAAACTGATAGGGCTATATCGTTATTTTGAGTGGAAAAAAATAGTGTTTTTACAAATAAATTACAATGAATTTAAACCTTCGTCATCGTCGTTGCTAAAACCTCATTGTAAGCGATCCCATCGTCATTCTAACATCAATTTAGCTGGAAAGCGAACCTGTGCACGTTGCACACCAGCAGACACCGGCCACACCTCTGTACACGAACACACCAAAATGAGATGACCAAAGCACACCGGCATATTTTTTGTAGTGAAACTTCTACAGGCGCGGTAAGGCAAATTGGCCTGAACGTCACGAAAAGTGAAACGCTTCCCCTTCTCCGACTCTTACTTTTTAAATTTTATTTAATATTATAATAAAATAAATATTAATTTATATTTATTAATATTTAATATTATTATTAAATATTATTATTTATATTATATTAATATTTATTATCTAAATAAATTATTTATTATAATTTTTTTTATTATTAAATTAAATTAATAATGAAATTATTAATACTTAAATTATTACGTAATAAATTTATTCAAATTAAATGAAATTATAAATTTATATATTTATGTAAATTTTATTTATAAATTAATTAATATATATTAATTATTAATAAATAATATTTAATTATTATTAATTAATTAAATAATTATTAATATAATTATTAATTAATATACATATTTATATATTTTATAATATGTATATTTTATATATAAATATATATTTTATAATTATTAATATATATTTTATATATTTATTTTAATGTTTTAATATTATATTTAATTAAATATATTCTTGAATTCAGTACCACATAACAATTTTTTATTTAATCAAGAGAAATTTTCATGAATTAAATTCCACATAACAATTTCCTAATCCTAAAAAAAAATCGTTAATAAATGAAAAAAAGCACTGCATAAAATCAACTTTTCATAGGAGCTAAGAAGTTTATCTTTTACCGTGCGAGAGTCTCGCGCATCCGTTTTTTTTTTCTCTTCTTATACATATATGACCGAAGTCATAGGTGAAACGGCTTAACTATAAATAATAACATTTACAGTGTTAACGCCTTAATCATAAATAATATAATATAAAATGAATGCATATTAAACAACGAAGGGATGCGAACTTGAGATATTTTCTCTCTTCCTACCCCAATTAGGGCATGGCTTAATGAGGAAAAGGTTAAAGTTCATTCTCATGGGCTAGGAAACGAGAAGCAAAAAAAACAATGTAAAATATTCAGACAAGTAGAGATTCTTCACAAATTCTCGCTACGGAAATTGGTGTAATGTAGGACGATAAATTGCAAGTAATTTCGGAAAATGAGCCCTGGGTATTAAACTGCCCCTTTGTGCTTGGGGTAGGATAAGCGGCTTCTTGTTATCAAGAGATTTTACCCCCAATTTCGGGGATTATTTCTTGATCCGACATGTCCTTTTTTTACACTGGTCTTAAATCGGAATACCACTGTACTTTCATGTACAAGTTTGTAAAAGAAGTGGATAGCATATGCTTAAAAGGACAAAGGATAAAATATAGTACGTCTTCGCATTATATTTTATTATACTTTTGTTCTATACAGTTAAACCTGTTATGACTTACGTTATCGAAGTAAGAGCAGACTCTCTAAGAACGAAACGCCTCCTCAGAACAACATAGATGAAAACACTGCGGCCTATCGTAGGCAGAACCCTTAGAGATAGGATACCTAATGAGGAAATCCGCAGAAGTTGTAACATTGAGGACATTGTGAGATGGAGTAGGCAGAGAAGACGATTCCGGAGGGACCACGTTGAGAGGATGGACCTCGCGAGAATGTCTAAGATAGTAATGCATGAATTTCCAGAGGGTCGTCGACCACAGGGACGTCCACCAAAGAGATGGAGAGAAAGTTGGACATCTTCGTCACAGGACCAAAACTGAAATCCTATTTAAACAGATCGCAAGATCTAGAAGAAGAAGAAGTTAAACCTGGTGGGTTTAGTCACATGTGGCAATCTTTTTCAACCGACCAGAAAGTAGTTTTATAGATCTGAAATGCAAACTACGTATATACTGGAAACATTAAAAAAAATCTCATCAGAAACGGGAAACGATCCTGCGACTCCCGGACTGGTCAGCTACTAAGGTTATTTGTATAGATTTTTTATGAGATTTTTTAAACGGAATTAAATGATAATGGATCAAAGCAGTAACATAATTATTGTTGGTAAGGGATGTATGATAGGGTGTGACAAGGGTGTGGGATGAAAAATATCTGGTGGCCCCGTGGCTGGGCTCGCCCTATATTGGTGGGGTGTATCTTGGCCGGGTGGATGCTATTAGATGAGTCCAGACCTTTTTATAAATTAGGTTTTTAATATATTCTCTGCAATTTATATGTTCTATAAATATATCTAAATGTATTGTGTTCATACTATGTTGCTATCAATAAACCTGTATTTATTTGTTTATTTGATATGATCGAACCTTATAATAACAATTTTAACTACAATGTCCACTCGTTCAGGCTACTTGTATTCCATCACATTCACTCAGACCTTGGTCGTCCCAGCTAATACTGTAGGCGGACTAGTCAGGCAACAGATAATACTTCGGGAGTCTGTGCTTATAACGGAAGGGTAGGTCGGACTTACTCTTGTCATCCCCAAGGATAGCGATTAGAAGATTGCTGTGATCCTGTTAACTTTTATGGAATTTCAAAATCCAAACGAGGATGTGATGATGAACGATTTCTTCACGCTGTTTGGCGTGACGTCTAGAGAGGTTTATTCTGTAATAGGTGTTGTCCTGCACGCGTCAAAGTTTTAGGTGATCCATGCTGCATAAACTTCTCCGAAAGAGTGCAGCATAGGTCAAGATGGGACGGGTGAAGGTTTTAGAGACAAGGAACTTGTTTTTGAGTAGAAGGAAGCTGCGTTGGTGGATTATCAAACTGATATCCCTGATGCCTTTCTCGCCCTCGTATTTTCCTCGTATTTAAACATGAAACATGTATAAATATTAAAATGTAAAAAAAGGATTAACACAACGTTTCTAAACCTTTGTAAGCCGTGTCTCAAATGAGATTATTTGTTTTGTGTGTCTGAACCCAAGTAAAGTTAATTATATAAAAAAATCAAATTTATCTTAAATAAATTCTCAGGAGGCTGTGGAGGGGCATGTATAAGGAAGCAGAGCCTTCTTTATCTCGGGTTCATTTCCATTTTAGGGTTTGGTTTCTTTTTTAGGCCTGTAACAATCCCAGCCCAGTGACATCTTCTAATATGACATAATGTCGCACAAAGACAGAAAGAGGTTTTCCATCAACGTTTTTCCATAACCACTTTACGTTCTTTATATCAAATCCTTTTAACGCCATTAAACGATTTTCATTTAATTAAATTATTTTTATATCATGAAACTTTAAAATGCTTTTCCTAAAACGCTTTCACTACATCAACGTTTTTAACGCATTTCTCTTGAATTGAGAATGCTTTTCCTACAACGCTTTCACTACATCAACGTTTTTAACGTATTTCTCTTGAAATAAGAATGCTTTTCCTACAACACTTTCACTATATCAACGTTTTTAACGTATTTCTCTCGAATTTAAAATGCTTTTTCTACAACGCTTTCACTACATCAAAGTTTTTAACCTATTTCTCTTGAATTCAGAATACTTTTTCTACATCGCTTTCACTACATCAAAGTTTTTAACCTATTTCTCTTGAATTAAAATTCCTTTTCTACAACGTTTTCAGTACATCAACGTTTTTAACGTTTTTATCTTGAATTGAGAATACTTTTCCTCCAACGCTTTCACAACATCAACGTTTTTAACGTATTTCTCTTGAATTAAGAATGCTTTTCCTACAACGCTTTCACTACATCAACGTTTTTAACGCACTTCTCTTGAATTTAGAATGCTTTCCCTACAACGCTTTCACTACATCAACGTTTTTAACGTATTTCTCTTGAATTTAGAATGCTTTTCCTACAACGCTTTCACTACATCAAAGTTTTTAACCTATTTCTCTTGAATTTAGAATGCTTTTCCTACAACGCTTTCCCTACATTAACGTTTTTAACGTATTTCTCTTTTTTATTATATTTATTTTAAATTTAAAATGCTTTCCCTACAACGCTTTTACTACATCAGTGTTTTTCATTTGTTTCCCTTTAATTAAAAATGCTTTCCCTACAACGCTTTCACTACATCAACGGATTTAATATATTTCTCTTAAATTTAAAATGCTTTTCCTACAAGAATTTCCCTACATCAACGTTTTTAATGTATTTCTTTCAAATTAAAAATGCTTTTCCTACAGCACTTTCCCTATACCAAAGTTTTTCATTAATTTTCCTTAAATTAAAAATGCTTTTCTAACAACGCTATCACTACATCAACGTTTTCTATTTATTTCCCTTAAAATACCTGTTTCGTCCAGCGTTGCTACATTTGGAAATAAAATCACCTTCTATAACCCAGTAGTAAAATGTGCTGAGAAGACAATGCGATAGCTCACTCGGATGTGGGTATATTTAGTTCAACATTGTCAAAGTTTAAGAAGATGGGGGCTGAATTATCTGAGAAATGAGAATTTAGTTTGATGACCAAATATTATACATAATTGTTAATAGTTTCAATAACCTTAACATGTAATAACATCCTAATAAATTTCCTGTTAGTGTTCTCTTCAATAAAAAATATCTTACAAAAAGGCTCATCTCTTAAACTACCCTTCCTCCGCGCTTTCCAAACCTGAAACATATGCTGAAACTCTCGCATTTCAGCTGTGACTGCTCGAGGACTACTCGCATACACGAGTAAATTGATATTTTTTAACATTTATTCATTTCCCAAGCGACGTTTAATTACTGAGATTATTCTAGTGAAACGTTTTACTACACGCCTCTCCGAGTATAAACTAACACACATCTCTAAATTTCTACAACATTCCGAGTTATTTTCTCGACTGAAAATAAAAAGTAATAAAATAGGTTAGAGAAAATAGATTCGCTTTGTATCGCTTAGATAATTACTTAAGAGAGTTAATACATACACTCCTTAAAACTATGTCCCTTTTGGAGAAGTAAAAGTGTACAGATCTCCATACCTTTCTATCCATACACGAAGCTTTTGCCTTGTTCATATTTATTCATCTTGTCATACATGCTTTCTTGTTTCTCATACTAGAACTCAACCATCTCCTTTCTCTCTGAACTCATTTTATCGCTTTTATGGTTTCCATTTAGTCCAAATATTTATATCGTTAGTCTTTTGCCTATCAAAGTTGATAGAAAGTTGCTGACTAATGTGTCCTATTTGGGTCATGTACTTAGAGGAGAAAACTACAAATTACTGCACCTGATCATTCAAGGCAAAATAGAGGGTCGAAGAGGTGTTGGCAGGAGGCAAATCTCCTGGCTCCGCAATATACGTGATTGAACTGGTATAAGGAACGTTGGGGTTCTTTTTCGGGCTGCCGGGGACAAAGATGCCTACTCTTAGGTGATAGTCAACGTTGAGGGGATCTGACATGACACTAGGTAGAATACGTATTCTGTCAGTCATTCTCTGGATGTATTCTTGATTTATTTTAATAATCTACTTATAACAACAACCTCTTATAAACAATCGTTTTAATTCGATCATTCTTTAGGAGCTGGGTCCTTAAAGGAATAAATGATGAGGATGATTTTGTTTATAAATAAAAAACGTTTTCGATCGCAATGCGGAAGAAGAGGAATTTTATTAGTAACGTAGGTATTTATATCATTTTAGGATGTGCGCGGGAATGCGCTCGCGATATGCCTACGTCTCGTTTCTGCGAATGCAAAAACGATTAATGTTGTATGTAGGTATCATTCAAATACGGAACTGGCTAGACAAGCGTAGTGCGTTCTCTCTCTAGTATGGAATTTATTTATTTATTTATTTATTTATTTTTTCAAAACAGGCTTAGCCCAATTACATTGAAAAATACAAGACATTAAAAAAGAAGAAAAATTACAGGGAAAAATTTTTTTTTTTTAAATTATATAAAATAAAAAATAATGCATATGTATACAAACGAGTATTTACACACAAACGTATGTTACATATATATTCAGTCACTTAAGTATGTTGATGAGTGCTTTCTAACGCGCTTAATCTAAGAAGAAAATTTACTTTTGCTTTTGGTAATGTGATATGAAATATGTCAATATCCGAAGCAGTCCCGTTAAGAAGAGTTAAGGCCCTTCCAACAGGCATAGCGGCTGGAAGGCCCCGTTCTTGCGTATGTTATTGAGAACAGTTCCTGCCGGCGCAGTCTAGTGTAATTGTTAGGAACATTTAACGCTAATCTTTGTAGTAATGCTGGACAGCTCACAACTCCTCGAACGAGTTTGACAACGTATACCAAGAGACGCAGATCTCTTCTTACGCTCAAGGAGTTATACCCGAGCATGCCCAGCAGAAACTGCGTAGGATATAGCCACGGATAGACACCAAACTCACTCATGTAGAGATATCGTAGATATTTTTTTTGTACTTTCTCCACCATGAGCGAGTTTTGCGCCCCCACCGGGCTCCAAATGCAAGCATTGCTTTCTAGTTTGCTACGGATCAATGAATTAAACAACGTTTTGAGCACCAATTGGTTTTCAAACGACTTAGAGATTCTCATAACAAATCCTAGAGTTTTATAAGCTGAGTTGCACATAACTTCTATGTGAGGACCAAACGCGAGATTGCTGTGGAACAAGACACCCAGATCTTTAATATTATCTGTGCGGGGAATAGGTATAGATTCTAGTGTATATCTATGGAATTTCAAGACGTGTGAGCGATGATACGACATAATTTTGCACTTTGATGCGTTGAAATATAATTTATTATTGTGGCTCCACTCACAAACGTTGTTGAGATCTGCCTGTAGGTCTAAGCAGTCGGTATAAGAACGAATTTTTTGAAAGATTTTGAGGTCATCAGCAAATAGAAGAAACGTGGATTTTTTTATAACTCTACCTATATCATTAATAAAAATAAGAAATAAGGTAGGTCCAAGATTAGACCCCTGCGGAACACCTGAGTAGGCAGTGAAGTAATCGGAGTTGTAGATTCCATGTGAAACAAATTGTTTTCTATCTGTAAGATAATCTGACAGTAGCCTTAGTAAGTTACCTGGGATCCCAAGTTCACTCATTTTTTCTAATATTTTTTTGTGATTGACGCGATCAAAAGCTTTTGCAAAGTCATGATACGAACAATCAATCTGATTGCCACTATCTACAGCCCTTGAAACATAGTAGGTGAAGACCATCAGATTGGATTCAGTAGATCTGCCTCTTCTGAAGCCATGCTGCTCATCAATTATATATGGGTCCACTAACGACCTTAGTGTGCGATCCATAAACATTTCTAGGAGCTTAGCTATTGAGGAAAGTATGGCGATAGGTCTGTAGTTGGTTATATCGTCCTTAGAACCATTTTTAAATATGGGAATAACTCGAGTCTTTTTCCATTCACTTGGAAAAGTATGGACTCGGAAGACAAGATTAAATATGTAAGCAAGAGGTGCAGAAAGCAATTCACTACAGCCCTTAAGAAAAAATGTAGGTACTCCGTCCGGCCCGACCGCTTTCGTGTTTTTCATCAACTTTATTTGTTTGAGTATATCAAATGTAGTGATGCTTAGCTTAAATCCCGAGGAAGTATGGTGTTCATCAAAAACAAATGCCTCGGAGTCCCTACAATAAACTGTTGAAAAATAATTTGCGAATGCAGAAGATATTTCGGGCCCAGTTATTTGATTCCCATCCCAATTCATAACATTAAGCACTGGAGAATCGTTACGCATGGATTTAATATGATTCCAAAATAGTTTTGGTTCACGTACCATTCGACATTCTAAGTTCCTTATGAAGTCTTTATAAGCCGTGCGAATGTTATGTTTGAGCTGAGCGCGAGCACTTTTGAACGCATCGTAGTCACTCAGACGACAAGAGTGTTTCCATTTTTTGTGAAGAGAATCTTTAAGTCTAATATTCCCATCAATTTCACTTGTGAACCACCTCGGGTATTGCCACTTACGTAGCTCTTTTGGTTTTACGGGAAAGCACTCATCAAATACGCAATAAACATGTTCATACAAATATGCTACCGCCTCGTTCACGTCTAAAATTGAATATAAGGGATCCCAGTTAATATCCCTTGTCTTCAGATATAAGGAATGGAAATCTCCTTTGTCAAATCGCCATTTTTTAAACACTGGATTCTCAAATTTTTTTGGAGACGCATGAATGCGGTCCGCTCCGGGCTACGGGCTGAATGGCCGGCGTGTGAACTTTGGACTTGTTTATTTAGATTTGTCGAGGAATGCGAAGGTCACCTCATCGGTCATTGACCGTGTGTATGAACGCCCACAGTGTTCCGAGTGTGCGACCGCCACAATTCTATTACTCTGTCAAATACTTTTTTTTTGGTCTTATCACTCTCTCACAATGTCCAAAATCTATCATCAAAATTCACTTATCTGTTTAAAATAATTGTAAGGATTTGACAATTGTTTTTTTTTACTATAAACTGTACTAAGTGCATCTTTGACCTTTTCACCTGCATCAACAGGTTTCTCAATATCTTTCTGTGCCTATCTCTCGATAGTAATAATAATAAATATACATTTATTAAACCCATTTAGATGGCAAACTATTTTCAAACTCGAGAATTTTACACACTATTATTGACAGATTAAAAATATTACCATAATTAAAAAAATAATTTTAGTATAAGGATAGGAAGGTAGTGGCTGCAGGCATCAGTGGATGCAGACATCTCAATTTATTTTTTTAAAAAATGGTAACAAAACCGTAAAAAAACTTACCGAGGGAAAACGAACTACAAAGAAACTTTTGTACAACCTCCACGGCCTAGTTGAAAAGATGCTTGTCTCCCTGCCCGTAAGCGGTGGGTTCAATTTCAGTCGGAACCCAAATTTCTTTAAAAAAAATACCGTTCTAGTTTTCAATCTATGCCTCTTTAATATTTTTAGTTGTTGCAATAACATAAACTAGATTATATTACCCCAACCCTATTGGATTGATTTGGATCAAACCTTTTTGACAACCTCCATGGCCTGGTTAGAAAGACGCCTATCTTCCAGCCCGGAGACAGCAGATTCGATTCTCGCTGGAACCCAGATTTACGAAAACAGGGTTTTCACTCTGCTTTCCACTTAATGTCTCATTAACATCTGTCTTGTTGGTTAGGGAGATTACCATATACGAGGGTCATCTAGAAACTAAGGTTACAACATTTATGTAGGATCGGAAAATGCTTGTATTTAATTGAAATTCACAGGATACTTTACAAATACGAGTATATTAAACTATTTTTCAACGTAATCGCCGTTGAGATCGAGACATTTCTGTAGTCGGGGCACCAGCTTTTGTATGCCAGTGTCATAGACCTCCGCCGCCAGCTCTTTCAGCCACTTCTTTACAGCTTCCTCGACCTCCTGATCGTTGAAAAATTATTTCGGTGTAGTGACACACCCACGTCTCATCCCTCGTCACGATAGAGTTCAGAAAAGCTTCTCCCTTGTGTGTAAAACGATCCAAAAATTCACGCGCGGCAGTCACGCGATTTTGACGGTGCTCCGGTGTGAGCATTCTGGGCGCCCATCTCGCACACAACTTCTTGTAACCAAGTTTTTCCGACACAATATTACCGAGACGACTTCGAAAAATGTCAGGAAATTCTTCGTGAAGGTCGTCAAGCGTCACACGGCGGTCATTTCGCACTTGTTCTTCAATTTTTTACACGAATTCGTCAGAAATCACTGCCTTGCCAATCAGTACGGCCTTCTCTGAACAACCTAACCCACTTCGTGACATGTTGTCGACTCATCACATCACTACCATAAACTTCCATGAGCTTCCGATGATATTCGCGGCGGTATTGTTCTGTAAAATGAAAAAACTGATGACTGCGCGGATCTCACACGGACGAGAGTTGACGAGAGCGCACGACGACCTCTCCATCGGAAGAATTTACTGTGACTAAACAAAATGGCTGACAAACACGCGGGACCAAAAAAAACTGACCGTTAGGATCCCTCCTATACGCCAGGTGCACCAACTTGGCCTTAGGAGCCCTTGTAACCTTAGTTTCGGGATGACACTCGAAGTAATCATCTCATAAGGTTGTTTTGTTTACAAAGTTAGTATTAAATAATACATGATTCACTCGGGCGCTGCTATAGCTATTTAACCAAATTTTTTAAGTAATAGTGGACTAAAGTCTCGAGTTAAAGCGTGCTGGAGGAGAATTCGCTCTCAGAATGGTGCTATATAAAATCGTTCTTTAAAAAAATTCAAAAACATCCTCTCGAAAAAGTCAAATCCTCCAAATTCGTCTTATCTTTTGTTCACCCTTACATTACGTTTCCTCACAGAAACAGACAATTCATCAGCATCTATCCTCTTTTCTTTCTCCAACCCCTCACGGACGTAACCAGAAGGGCTGAGGGTAGAGATAGGTATAGCTAAAGGCTGCACGCACTGATTTCAGCGTTACATTTAGTCGTCACAGTTACTTTTCAGATGAGATGCGGTGACCATAACATTTTTTTTTATGAAACATAAATTTTTCATTACTTAAATTAAAACAATTATACATGATTAACAATAAAAATACTTAATAATTATTTCTACTTAAAGCATTAATACTGGAAGCTTAAAGACATTGTAATTTGTTTCATCAAACACTGTTTATTCGACGTTATATAACGGTATAACCCAACAAGTTTCTAGATTTTCACCTCATCATCAGGGAGCACAAACCAAACTCTTGTTGATTTTAGTTATCTCTTACTGAAAACATGTGGTATAATAGATGTTTTGTACACGGAAATGAATGAGGGAATGCAAGTATACGAGGGTTAAGCCATAGTTAACCCTTTCTGTCCTGTGATGTGTAACTAGTACACATTGCGTCTAAAAAAATTAATATCTTTAGAAATATAATAAATACTGGGTTCAGATTTTAGGTATTCCTCCTTAATAAATTTACGCATTGAATGAAAAAATAATATTAATAATAATTAGCACTTATCGGCCGCATCAGAAATATTTTGTGAAAATCGGGAAAATTCACCAATACAATCAAACGTGTACCAGTGTGTGACGTAGGTATATTAATTTAAAAACCGCTGTGGGTGAGAAAGCGACACTATTTACATCTCACTGTCACTCTACTTCGGTATATGGGAGCGCAAGAATAGAATCTTAGTTCGCAGTTGTTTCCTCCTTCGAGGTATAACATACAGTGTTAGTGTTCCGAGTTCCGTCTCAGTAGCTAGTGGGCTTTCATACGAGTTGGTTTCTGCGTCCACTTTGTGAACGTCGGCCGATGTTTTTTCATGTTTTCAGCAATTTAATTTCAATTATTATCACTTTTGACTTCAAATTTAATTCATTTAAGCGATTGGCTATGAATATTCTTATTTTTCCGACTTTAAATCGCTCATTTTTACATGTGTATTGAATACACAGCACCGGAACGTGTGAATTTTTTGAGCACCGAAAGGGAAAGGTTTCTAAGATTTTTTTTTAATTCGCGCGTTGTTTGTTTTAGATTTGAGTCAATCTTTGCCCCTCACGTTGGTGACTCTGTCAGTGATGTACATTTAAATTTTCTGCAATAGTGGGTGCGCATTTTTTTTTGCAGGCAATTATTTAACCCGCATTTTTGTACGTGCGCGATTTTTTTGTTTTAACCTTTCCTTCCCTGTGTTGGGTATCTTCTACACATTGCTTCTAATAACCATCAATATCTCTATAAATATAATAAATACAAGGTTAAGATTTTAGGTATTCCTCCATAATATATTTACGCATTGATTAAAAAAATAATATTAATAATAATCAGAATTTATCGACTACATCGAGGTGTTTTGTAAAGATCGAAAACAAATTCGCATTTAAACGCGGCGCTGCCTCGTCTTGACGATAGGTGAATAGTATGCGGGAAGCGCGACACTATATTCGCATCTCACTCTTGCATACTAGACTGAATTGCGAGAACCTGAATTGCCTCAACGCCGCAAGCATATGCGTAAGCGCCGGGGTATGCGACTGTATTCCGCGCCGCTAGTAGCTTCTAAGCTTGCAAATAGGTTGGACGTACGCCCGTTCCGTGAGCGGTGCCAGATGGTTTTTTAATGTTTTCAGCAAATAAATCTCAATTATTATAATTTTTAACTTCAATTATAATTAATTAAGGGGATTATCTATGAATGTTCTTATTTTTCCGATTTAAAATCGCTAATTTTTTATTGCGTACTCACTACCCAACACCGTAACACGCGTTTTATTTTTATCACCGTAAGGGAAGGGTTAATAATAACTAGAAAAAAGTTTTTTTTTAAGTTTCTACGCCGTTCACGTGAGGCAATTTGAAGAAAACTGTTAGAATCGCAGGCAAATAACTCATGAATTTCACACCTTCACACCACGATAATGCACTAGTTCCCACTTCACTACTAATTCATGATTTTTTTGTCAAAACCAATACAGTTATGATGCTGCAGCCACCTTATTCACCAAATATGCCTCCCTGCGAGTTTTTCCTGTTCTCGAAGATTCCAAGGACATTGAAAAGACAACGTTTTGTGACTATAAGGACGATACAGTTAAAATTTGTGACTATAGAGGAGACACAGTTAAACTTGCTGGATGCGCTTATCGGCTATCCCAAAAAGTGCATTGTAAAATTGTTTGGCGGATTAGATAAAAACGTTGTCAAAAGTATATTTTATTATATGTGGACTTTGAAGGGGGCAATATTAATATTAATGATTAAATTAATTAAGAAAACTGATTATTTATCAAACTCTGCTGTGTATTTAACTCATAATAACCGATTATTTGATATAATCGGTTATTATGAGTTAAATATACAATATTTGAGTGCTAATAACTGCAATAAATATTACTTAATTCTGAAATCCAATTTAATTACAAAAAAGTATCATAATGATACATTTAAAGGTCGTGTCGTTTGGGCTAGGCAGAGATAACACATATCTAAACGTTCCTATCAAAGCACACAACTTTCACTTCTTCCACATTCATACATCTTATCATGCATAATCTTCTATTATTCATTCTTTGGACTTTGGATTCTTTCAAAATCTGGTCCATTTAGTCAAGCCACGTTTATCTCGGTCTAAATTTCCTTTCTTTATCTTAATTAAAACATATATTTTATCCATGCATTAATTTCTCATGTCTTCATTCCGCCTTTTTTCATAAATTGACATTTCACTTAAAATACTTAGCTCACGCATCGCTATAGCATTAATCTTACTCTCAACCTTCTTATGCCAAGTTCAAATTTCACCAAACCTCAAAGTGGGTTGGGTGGAAAATACAAATTTTCTAAATCATATTTTTTAATATTAATTAATTTTCAACTTTCTCTTTAAACTCGTGGTCACCCTATACATAAAATATACGTTTTCATACTTCACTTGATTATTCACCAAAGCTTAAAGACGCCACAAAAGATGAATTAATGCGACTATACATCTCTCTCAGATTCGAAGGAATTCCATTGAAGCAGAACAAGACAGGCTAAATCCAGTTAATCCGCCCTCTAGCACGTTAATTCAGAGAAACGGCGACGCACAGTGATCTCACTTACACGTAGATTGACTGACGAAATTGTTATTTCATTGAAACGTGAAATTATACGTATTTTGACTAAATTTTGTATGTTTCAGTCCTAATTGAATGCTTAATTGTCGTAAAATGTAAGTCGAAAGCATTATGAAGACTTTCCGATATTACAATACATTGTAATACAATCGGTGAAGTGTAATGTATGTGTACCATATAGCGTTTTTTTATAATGGTTTTTATATTTTTTTATAATTTTTTTTAAATTTTTTTTATAATTTTTTGTATTATAACACATCGATCAATAAGTCCCGGGACTTACTACTAAAACAACATTTGTTTGCCAAAATTCTTCTTTATTCATCAACATAGCCTCCTTCAAGAGCGATACATTCATTCCAACGCTTTCCTAATTTTTCTATGCCAGCCGTGTAGAACGATTTATCTTTGGTTTCAAAATAGGCGTTAGTTTCGGCAATCACTTCTTCATTGGAGCCAAATCTCTTTCCCTGGAGCATCTTTTTGAGGTGTGCGAACAGCTAATAGTCGCTGTGGGCCAAATCTGGAGAATGCGGTGGGTGCGGAAGCAATTGTGTACCATATAGCGTTTTTTTAAAATGGTTTTTTTTTTTTTTTTATATTTTTTGTATTATAACACATCGATCAATAAGTCCCGGGACTTACTACTAAAACAACATTTGTTTGCCAAAATTCTTCTTTATTCATCAACATAGTCTCCTTAAAGAGCGATACATTCATTCCAACGCTTTCCTAATTTTTCTATGCCAGCCGTGTAGAACGATTTATCTTTGGTTTCAAAATAGGCGTTAGTTTCGGCAATCACTTCTTCATTGGAGCCAAATCTCTTTCCCTGGAGCATCTTTTTGAGGTCTGCGAACAGCTAATACTCGCTGGGGGCCAAATCTGGAGAATACGGTGGGTGCGGAAGCAATTCGAAGTTCAACTCGTGCAATTTGTCGATCGTTACCATCGACTTGTGACACGGTGCATTGTCCTGATGAAAGAGAACTTAGCTCAATGACACAATGTCGGAATGTCATGAAAGTTTGACACATAACTTCTAATGGCTGGTGCTAACTGATAATGGTATGGATTTGTTATTAGAGGCGCCATCTTTTGGTTAGCCCCGGGACTTATTGTATATGTGTATAGCGTATTATGTGTATAGCGTATTATGTGTATAGCGTATTATGTGTATAGCGTTTTTTATATTTTTATGTTTTAAGTTTCAGTCCTAATTGAATGCTTAATTATCGTAAAATGTAAGTCGAAAGCATTATGAAGATTTTACGATATTACATTGTAATACAATCGGTGAAGTGTAATGTATGTGTACCATATAGCGTTTTTTATAATGGTTTTTATAGTTTTTTATATATTTTTTATAATTTTTGTAATGTATGTGTACAGCGTTTTTTTACATATTTTTTTATTTCGTTTTTTTGTACATATATATATTTTTATAACGAAAAAAAGTCTGCTAGGCTATTTTTGGAAATCAGCTATGAAAATCATTTTATTGTGTATGAAAACGTAGAATATTCAAATAAAATATAAGTCCTGGTCACTCGTTATCCATGACAGGGTGGCAAGTGTTAAAAAATATCAAACAGAATTACGAACATGTTTACCGCCTCATGCATCAATTCTATCATGTAGCTCATGACTTAGAATCGGGACTTCCATGACTGCCTGTGAAGACTCCTCTCCTTCCATCCTTGCACTCCACCAGTCGTTAACGATACTCAATTTGCGTCTCTCACCTGGCCAGTCCAACGTATTAGCATTCTTCCTCTTGTAGGTCGTCCTTCCACGTCTCTAGTGACCACAAACGGTTCCAAACTGTATCCTTGGGTACGCGCCATGTGTCCAATATATCGGAGGACTCGTCGAAGCCATATTATCAACAATCCGTTAGTGATTCTAAGTTCTTAGATAATGGAGGCGTTAGTTCACCTTGCTGTGCATGGAATCTGTAACGTTCTTCTCCAGCACCACATTTTAAATGCATCTATTCTACGTCTCTTGCTTGCTCTCAGAGTCCAAGTCTCTGCGCCTTACATTAATATTATTACAAAGATGAGAGATTTAATCAGACGCATTTTCGTTGTGATTGTGAAAGTTCTGCTTCTCCATATTTTTTAAAGCTTTAACATAGCATTTTTGCCATTCAAGTTATGTTTTTACAACTCAGCCTCGCACCCTCTTTTATTGGTAATAATACGTGAATCTAAGTGAATAAAGCCAGTAACTACTTCTAGACTACCTACTATACATAAAATACGAAATTGAGACAAGTCAAGGCTCAGGTAATCAAAGACCTTAATATACGAAAAGAAAGAAAAAAATGATCTTATAAAATATGCAGACAAATGTACATACACTTTTTTTTATATATTAGAATAAATCAACGTATTATTGGACTCCAATTCGTAAAAAAATTAACGCGCATCGAAATTTCAACACATTTACAAATATCTTGAAAAGTTTGAGAGAAACAAAGTCAACGTAAAAAAGATGAAAAAATCTAGAGGTAGAAATCACTCATAAGTTAATTTCATCTATAGTTTTTAACATTTATATTGCAAAACATTTATAAATCAAGAGGCAACAGTTGACGTTTTTATAAAGTTTGTTTCTTCTTAAAACACTGATTATAAAATATTTATAAATCAGAACACAACAGTTGACGTTTTTATAAAGTTTGTTTCTTCTTAAGACACTGATTATAAAACATTTATAAATCAAGAGGCTGTAGCTTTAAAAGTGTTTATTTCTTCGCAAGACGCTGAGTTTTATAAAGGGAATGTAGTATAGAATCACGTTGGCAAAAACCCTTAATGAGAATGATGGATATTTCGATAAAATATATATATATATATATAATTTTACTAAATATAGTATGTATCTATCATCATTCAAATCTTTATCATAATTCAAAATCGGACTTTTTGTGTGGTACTCGTAAAACTTGAAATATTTATATGCATATTGTCCATTTTAAATGTTTAAACGTAACCACTGTGTACCGGTCGTATAAAATGCAAATTGTTTAACAGTATAACACAAATGTATTTATTATAAGTGAGGAATTACACTGACAATCTGAGGGGCGCTTGCTGACAGAAATGGGATATGTAAGTACCCATTTACACAATTTATAACGTAAATAATTCTACAATATTAAGAAAACTTAACAAAATCAATTAATTTGGTATGTTCGAAAACTATCACAACTGTTTTTAACTAGTTTAATATTTTATCTCGGAGTTGCTGCTTCTCCTTCTTCCCAGTGTAATGTCAGGTCCCCTCAACGTTGAATATCACCTGAGAGTAGACATCTTTGTCCCCGGCAGCCCGAAAAAGAGCACCAACGCTCCTTATACCAGTCCAATCACGTATATTGCGGAGCCAAGAGATTTGCCTCTTGCCAGCACCTCTTCGCCCTTATATTTTGCCTTGGATGATCAGGTGCAGTAATTTTTAAGGAGTTACTGCTAGTGTAGAGTATATTTGAATTGTTTAAAAAAATATACAGCAGGAAATGACAAAGTGAATGGGTTACAAACGGTTCAGTTCAATGCGCTATTGAAAGAACAGTAACAGGAAGTGATCGAGTGAATGGTTGGTTGCATACGGTTCAGTTCAATACGATGTTGAAAGAACAGTAGTAGGAAGTGATTGGGTGAATGCTAGGTTACATACGATTCAGTTCAATGCGCTATTGGAAGAACTTTATATTAGCAAGAAGTGATAGAGTGAATGCTAGTTTGCATACGGTTCAGTTCCATGCGCTATTGAAAAAACAGTAACAGGAAGTGATCGAGTGAATGCTAGTTTACATACGGTTCAGTTCAATGCGCTGTTGAATGAACAGTAACATGAAGTGATCGAGTGAATGCAGGGTTACATACGGTTCAGTTCAATGCGCTGTTGAATGAACAGTAACAGGAAGTGATCGAGTGAATGCAGGTTTACATACGGTTCAGTTCAATGCGATATTGAAATAACAGTAACAGGTAGTGATCGAGTGAATGCTAGGTTACATACGATTCAGTTCAATGCGCTATTGGAAGAACTTTATATTAGCAAGAAGTGATAGAGTGAATGCTAGGTTGCATACGGTTCAGTTCAATGCGCTATTGAAAAAACAGTAACAGGAAGTGATCGAGTGAATGCTAGTTTACATACGGTTCAGTTCAATGCGCTGTTGAATGAACAGTAACATGAAGTGATCGAGTGAATGCAGGGTTACATACGGTTAAGTTCAATGCGCTGTTGAATGAACAGTAACAGGAAGTGATCGAGTGAATGCAGGGTTACATACGGTTCAGTTCAATGCGATATTGAAAGAACAGTAACAGGTAGTGAGCGAGTGAATGCAGGGTTACATACGGTTCAGTTCAATGCGATATTGAACGAACAGTAACAGGTAGTGATCGAGTGAATGCTAGGTTACATACGGTTCAGTTCAATGCGATATTGAAAGAACAGTAACAGGTAGTGATCGAGTGAATGCTAGGTAACATATAGTTCAGTTCAATGCGCTGTTGAAAGAACAGTAGCAGGAAGTGATAGAGTGAATGCTAGGTTACATACGATTCAGTTCAATGCGCTATTGGAAGAACTTTATATTAACAAGAAGTGATAGAGTGAATGCTAGGTTGCATACGATTCAGTTCAATGTGCTGTTGAATGAACAGTAACAGGAAGTGATCGAGTGAATGCAGGGTTACATACGGTTCAGTTCAATGCGATATTGAAAGAACAGTAACAAGTAGTGATCGAATGAATGCTAGGTTACATACGGTTCAGTTCAACGCGCTGTTGAAAGAACAGTAGCAGAAAGTGATCGAGTGAATGCTAGGTTACTTACGGTTCAGTTCAATGCGCCATTGAAAGAACTGTAGTAAGAAGTGATAGAGTGAATGCTAGGTTACTTACGGTTCAGTTCAATGCGCTATTAAAAGAACTGTAGCAGGAAGTGATAGAGTGAATGCTAGGTTACATACGGTTCAGTTCAATGCGCCATTGAAAGAACTGTAGCAGGAAGGGATAGAGTGAATGCTAGGTTACTTACGGTTCATTTCAATGCGCCATTGAAAAACCTGTAGCAGGAAGTGATAGAGTGAATGCTAGGTTACTTACGGTTCAGTTAAATGCGCTGTTGAAAGAACAGTAGCAGAAAGTGATCGAGTGACTGCTAGGTTACTTACGGTTCGATTCAATGCACCATTGAAATTCACCACTGTTTTTTTTTATTTCAATACAGATTTTTAAAGACATCCATCCTTTTCGTCCCGTGAAGATGTAAATCTTTACCTGAGGTGGAAGACAGAGGTCATTGAAACCGGTAGTGAACTCAAATAATACAGTGGTGAATAAAAAAAAACAAGTGTTTTATTTATTTAATTTAATTGAAATATTATAGATGTGTTTAAAATCACAATGTTTCATGGAATTGAATTGGATACAAGTCTTAAGCTGTGTTTTTTTTTGGTCCGCATAAAATATCATGAACATATTTTTTTAAAACGATCATTTATTAAATCAAAGTCAAATTTGTATTTTGAAATCGGAAAATATTGTATCTTTTTAACCTAATTTATACCAAACCATTCCCTTTTAAATCCTTTGAAATGGATACCCACGAAGCGGAAATTATAAATACTAAAATAACTCAAAAATATTCATTATTGGTCTATTTTTCTGATCCGTAATCAATACAGCATCCGATTTTATCTCGTTAACCCTTCCCTTACGAGTACGCGATAAAAAATTAGCGATTTTAAATCGGAAAAATAAGAACATTCATAGATAATCCCCTTAATTAATTATAATTGAAGTTAAAAATTATAATAATTGAGATTTATTTGCTGAAAACATTAAAAAACCATCTGGCAACGCTCACGGAACGGGCGTACGTCTAACCTATTTGCAAGCCTAGAAGCTACTGTGGCGCGGAACGTCAGTCGCATACCCCGGCGCTTACGCTTATGCTTGCGACGTTGAGACAATTCAGCTCCTCACAATTCAGTCTAGTATGCAAGAGTGAGATGCGAATATAGTGTCGCGCTTCTCGCATACTATTCACCTATCGTCAAGACGAGGCACTCGCAGCGTTTAAATGCGAATTTGTTTTCGATCTTTACAAAACACCTCGATGTAGTCGATAAATTCTGATTATTATTAATATTATTTTTTAAATCTGATTATTATTAATATTATATATTATGGGGGAATACCTAAAATCTTAACCTTGTATTTATAATATTTATAGAGATATTGATGGTTATTAGAAGCAACGTGTAGAAGATACCCAACACAGGGAAGGAAAGGTTAAGATGTTCGTTACATTCTGTTTTCCGAAGCCTCGTTAGAAAAATAAATATAAATAAATATAGGTTTATAAATAATGAAATATAAACGTATATTCAGAAATCACACATAAATAGTAAGGCAATGGATAAGATACATTTTAGAGAGAAGCTAACAAATAGTCTAGACTCTTGTCATAACATCGCCTAAGTCGAGATACACCCCCACCAATAGAGGGCGAGACCGACTGCGATGACGTGAGATGTTTCTTTCAGACCACATTCGTGTCTACGTAATTGTATTACACACTCGTTGTATACAGTATAACCTGGTGGGATAATTGCTATGTGGCAATCTCTTCCGACCAACCAGAAATATGTTAAAGAGGGCTTAAGGGGGTATTCTCATTTCATGGTCTGAAAAATCGACGATTTTTAAGAATTTTTTTCTCAGTGAACGAATTATGTTTTGAAATTGTTATTTTTTTAGACATATTTATTTATCTTTTAAAAACATTTTCATAAAATTTAATGCTAAAAAAAATATATATGTTTGTTGTTATTAAGTCGGAAGTAAGGCCGCCCACACATGGAGGGGGTCTGTTATCCGCGTAATTGTAGCTGTTGTACAAGTCTGAAAATTAAACGAAAAAATCCGTTTTTCTCAGAAAGCATGTTGCTATAGCCGGTATTAGAATAATTAAAAAATAATAATTAGATAAAAAATGGCGGCTTGTTGAAATTAAAATTTTTTTTTTTTTTTTAGAGGAGTGAAAAAAAACGAAATAATGTTTCGATTGAAATATTTCTAGTACCGGCTATAGAAAAAGGTATAACAAAGAGAATAAGTACTTATCTATTAAAATCGGATAATTTGTTTTGGAGTTATTATGGGTAATAGTTAAAAAAAAAGGGATTTTTCAGGAAACGCGTTTAAAGTTTCAAGCGCGATTTTTACACGAATTAAAGTAAATATTTTCAACTTACTGTTAATCCGCAATTCCAGGGCCATATAAACTTGTTTAAAAATCCCGACAAACTATAATAAATATCAATTCATAATTTCAAGAAATCGTATTAGACACCATTCTTGGAAAATAAGGCTGCTGCCATAACAATAGACGACCCGAAAGCTGTGAAACCCAGATCATTTTTCGACCGGCGCGCTCGACTATAAATCTTCATAACTTTTCGAATTTTCTAGATTTTTGAAATTTTCTTACTGAAAATGATTTAGGGTTATAAAAAAAATTAAATTAAATTAAATCGATTTAAAAAAAATCCAAATGAGAATACTCCGTTAAGTGAAAACTATACTGGAATCCTTTCCAAAAAAATCTATTTTCAAGAGGGATTTGAACCCGCAACATCCGGGCTGGAAGGCGTCTTACCAATTAGGCCACGGAAGTGAAAAATTATTATAGAAAAAAATTCAATTATGAGGTTAATACCATTATAAAGTTTTTTATTATCAAATACGTCTTTGTAAGCTCATGCAGATAAGGGTACTTTAACTATAGACCGCAGACACCGCTTTCACATCGTTACAATCATCTTACAACAGCTGTGTTGCCACTGATTTTGCTGGTGTGTAACGGCTCACTTCCTTAAAATAAGAGAAAAGAAAGACGAAACAAAAACTTCATGGCATACTATATATTCACTCTCCAATTGAATTAATGCTGGAATGGCGAGAGAGTCCTGAACTACGAGACCCATGACGATTACATTCTCAATATTCATTTTTATTCTACATATTAGAATATTTAATTAATAAACCATTTCATTTCTTCATTTGGTCAAATTTAATTTAATTTACGACAGAGTGTTTACGACACAACAGACAAACCAAAATTTTACTCGTACAATCTCTGCTCTTTCCGATTCTGGACTATGCGGACGTATGTTACTTGGATGTTACAGAGGAACAGCTGGACTAATAACAGCGTCTTCAAAATGTGTGTCCAAGATTTATTTTCAACCTACGAAAGTACGATCATATCACTCCATACCAGAAGGTATTGAACTGGTTAAATGTTAGAACAAAGACGCCAAATTCACATATTGGCTCTATTTTATGATATTTTTAACTGTCCCACCACCCACTTTTATCTCGCTGAAAATTTTCAGCGACTTTCCAATCATGGATTAACGCTACGCTTAAACAGAGATTTTTTATTGGCCTTTCTAGTTCACCCCTCCTCTTTTTTTACGTCGTCCTTTACTGTCCATGCAGCGAGACTCTGGAATCAGTTACAAACCAATATAAGACTCGCTCCGTCCTTGGTATGCTTTAAGAAGCGACTGAAAAAACTCTTAATTTCTGGTCAGTAAAATAATGTGTTTCATTCCTAATTTTTCTTCTCTTTTCCTTTCCTCTCTACCATACCTTCCTTTCCTTTAGATTGATGATATCTCACTTTATATGAAAAAGAATGTTCGGATGATTGTCCGTCTTTGTGGGGTTCGTGGGTATATCCTCACGTATATGTTTATGTATTTCGTGGGGATGGATAATCATTTGAATGATTTATGTGACCACGGAACTTGCTTAATTTACTTTTGTCTAATTGGTTGGAAGAGATTGCCGCCTGACAATAAACCCGCCAGATTGTATTTGCAATAAAAGTGTTAAAAATAAATAAACAGTGTCTTTAACAAAACTCATAACAGATTACTAGTTAAAACAAATACTCAAAATTATTGACAAAAATATTAAACTTTATCTTAAACTTATATATGTGAGTCGATACAATTACTAAACTTTATCTTAAACTAACATATATGAGTCGATACAAAATACTGAACTTTACCTTAAACTAACATATGTTATATGAGTCGATACAAAATACTAAACTTTATCTTAAACTTACATATGTCAGTCCATACAAAATACTGAACTTTATCTTAAACTAACATATGTTATATGAGTCGATACAAAATACTAAACTTTATCTTAAACTAACATGTATCAGTCCATACAAAATACTGAACTTTATCTTAAACTAACATATATGAGTCGATATAAAATACTAAACTTTATCTTAAACTAACATAACATATATGAGTCGATACAAATACTAAACTTTGTCTTAAAGCTTCATATAAAATAAATAAATAATAGGTATATTGATAGCAACATAGTATGTACAGATTATATTTAAATAACATTTCTAAAACACATAAATTGCAGATAATACATTAAATACGGAAGCTATCAAAAGGTCTGGGCTCATCTAATAGCATCCCCTCGGCCAAGATACACCCCACCAATATAGGGCGAACCCAGCCACGGGGACACCAGATGTTTTTCAGCCCACACCCTTGAACACGTAGAACAAGAAAATAAAAAAATAAAAATAGATGACAAAAAAAATATATTCAAGAGAGAAGACACTAAAAGGTCCGGGCTCATCCCACAAACATTCCCCCGGCCGAGATACACCCCACCAATGTAGGGCGAGCCCGACCGCAAGGGCATCAGGGGGCGTAATACATTGAAATAGATAAGCAGTTTTAAAAGAATTAATGAGGAAATAACGCACAATCCTCGATTCACCCCCAGCGAAAAGAGAGAAAAGAAAGAAAATAAGAAAAGAAAAGCAAACAAGAGACCCATTAACCACTGAGAAACCCATTAACCACCCAGAAGATAACACTTTAGAGCATCTCTGAAGGTATAACTATTCACCCGCTCCTTCAAGGTCTGGGGCAACTCATTCCAGCATTTGCTGGCTGAGTATGAGAAGGATCCCCTGAACAGTGTTAGATTATGGTTTGGGATAAGTAAAAGAGTCTCTCTGCTTCTAGTTTCGTAGCCGTGAAAGTTTCTAGCCCGATTCAGTTTTTTGAACAGATAAAGTGGCATTTTTGTACTGGTAATTTTATGCATGAGTACGCTTAAGTGAAGAAACCGTCTTTGTTTCATGTCAAAAATTTTAAAAGCTCTATATATGAGTCGATACCAAATACTAAACTTGATCTTAAAGTTACATATATGAGTCGATACAAAATACTGAACTTTATCTTAAACTAACATATATGAGTCGATACAAAATACTAAACTGTATCTTAAACTAACATAACATATATGAGTCGATACAAAATACTAAACTTTATCTTAAAGCTACATATATGAGTCGATACAAAATACTAAACTTTATCTTAAAGTTACATATATGAGTCGATACAAGATACTAAAATTTATCTTAAAGTTACATATATGAGTCGATACAAGATACTAAACTTTATCTTAAAGTTACATATATGAGTCGATACAAAATACTAAACTTTATCTTAAACTTATTGTACATATATGAGTCGATACAAAATACTAAACTTTATCTTAAACTTATTGTACATATATGAGTCGATACAAAAAAATAGTGGTAGTAATAACAAAGTGATTATTTAAAATTATTTTATATAAATATGTTTATTTAAATTCAATATATGTTATGTTTGTTTATAACAAAATATAACCAAGTAGACTAACGTAACAGTGGAACGCATATTTTATAATGGTAAAGTACTTAGATTTGTTATAAGTGGAACAACGCTTACATAAAACAAGAAGAGTTGAATTTTACGAGGGTTTTATGGATACATCTTAAAATTTAACAAACTCACGAGCTCACTTGTAGCCAGAGATGCAAGTTACTTTGCAGAATCGAAACTTTACACATGTTAATGCAGGGTTACTAAATTTCAGAGCCAAACTAATGTCTTTATATGTTTAAGTTATTTATATTAATAAAGGAAATAATAAAGTAAGTAACTATTTCTTACTACTATGATATCCTGGCGAATACTTTTATACATTTAATTACATTAAAAACTTTTTAATTGTAACTTAAGGCAACGGGACACCACTCAGATTATCATTCCCAGGATATCACTATGGCGAGCAGGATCGAAGAAGCCCGTAGTTCATTCAACGAAATGAGATCAATATTCTGCAATGTTAAATTGAATATGTAACTAAGGCAGATAATGTTGAAGTGCTATGTTATGTTTGGTCTGTTCTGTTGTATGACTCGGAAACATGGACGCTGAAGGTTCATACTATGAATCGGTTGGAAGCGTTCGAGATGCGGTTGCACAGGAGAATGCTTCGTATACCGTGGACTGATATGATCACCAATTCGGAGGTCTTGAGGAGAGCTAATTTCCGTAGACAGCTGCTGACAGATATTAAGGTCCGCAAGATAACCTATCTGTGTCACATTTTACGTGGAGAGAAGTACGTATTCCTCCAGTTGATACTGATGGGTAAGATCGAGGGGCAGCGTGGTCCTGGTAGAAGGTAAAAATCTTGACTGCGCAATATAAGAGACAGGACGGGGATGGGGCGTGTGGAGGACCCGTTCCGGGTGGCGCCAGATAGAGAAGTCTTTGCCAGAGTGATTGTCAACGTCGGGGGGACCTAATAGGGCACGACAAGAGAAAATTGTAACAAAATTCAGTTCCAAGTTAAACACATACTATTATTTGAAACTGCGTCGTAAAATCAATCTAACGGGCTTATTGTCAGTTATCAATATCTTCCAACCAAATGTGATGAGAATGTGCAACGGGGTTTTATATAATCGAAAATCGGAAAGAAGTATCGATTTATTTTTTCATGTTATATGTCCTCAGTAAGATACAGGCAAAAGCCTAGGTTATTGGGGATACGACAAATGAAAAGCAACATACCCAGACCCATTAAAATTGTGTCTTTAAATTTTATTACCTTTTGTTTTTTGCAAATTGTGTATATTTCTTGTCACGTGTAAAATAAATAAAAATGTATGTAATGAGCACCTTATGAATGAATGGATGAATTAACATAATAAAATATTCAAATAGTAGGGATTATTTTGGTAAAATGTCAAATTTTTATGATATTTTTAAAACAGGGAATAATCAGATATAGTCAGACGTCAGTCACTTGTCCTAAAATCTTTTGGAGATTTTTAAGGAATTAACTCGAGCTAGCAGATTGACATGAAAAATTGTGTTTTTAATCGGATCCTAGCGAGTTTTCCCCATCGGAATCCATTCCCAAATTAATACCGTATAAGGAATCACTTGTCCGAATTTTTATTTTGAAATCGGGAAGAATTTTATAAAAAAAATTATCCATGTGTTTGAAAATAAGGATTCCAGATTTTTTAATAATTATTTTCAGTAAATTTCAAATTCTGAGGTTTTAAATATAAACGATTTTTTAATAGTATCATATGTTAAATTAGCTTTTATTTATTTGAGTTCATTTTACATTTGATACATGTTTCATATAATTTTACATTTGATACATGTTTCATATAATGTTACATTTGATACATGTTTCATATAATTTTACATTTGATACATGTTTCATATAATTTTACATTTGATACATGTTTCATATAATTTTACATTTGATACATGTTTCATATAATGTTACATTTGATACATGTTTCATATAATTTTACATTTGATACGTGTTTCATATAATTTTACATTTGATACATGTTTCATATAATGTTACGTTTGATACATGTTTCATATAATTTTACATCTGATACATGTTTCATATAATTATATTAAATAAAATGTATTATACAAAAAAATCAAATATTCATAATAAAAAAATCAATTCATATAACGTTGTTTAGAGAGTAGATTCTAGCATGAGCTTGGATATGTGGTCACGCAACATCTCCAGCCAGCAAGCACTTCAACTTGTAGCACTGCAAGTTGACGCGTGTATTAGGTCACGCAACATATCCATCAGCAAGCACATAATCTTGTAGCGATGCAAGCTGCTGCGTGTAATACCCCCTTTAGTGATCTATCGTTCTTCTTCTTCCTCTTATTTTAGGCATGTTGGCCTGTTATGGTCCTGCATCATCGTTTCTCTCTTGTGACGTCGACTGCCAGCTGTCTTTCCATCTTTTGGGAGATCGTTCTGGAGGTCTGCTTGCTTGGTAGATACTGTCCCTGGCCATTCTTACGGATCTTGGTTCCGCCATTCTGGATGCATGTTCGTTACAGAACCTTCTTCTCTGTCGTCCCCATCTGACAATATCTTCAACTTCGCGCATTCTTCGGATTTCTGTGTTTCATACTCTATCACGAAGGGTTTTGCCAGCGATACTCCTGAGTACCTTCGTTTCGCTGGTCCAAAGGAGATTTATGGTTCTGACAGTGTCGGCTCTGGATTCTATGCTGTATGTCATTATGGGGCGGACACAGGTCTTGTATACCCTCACCTTGCTTTGGATGTTCATATACTTGTTTTTCCAGATAGTGTTCTTTAAATATCCTGAAATAGCTACGGCCTTTTGCGATTTATTGGGTCCTATGAAATGTCTAGCGAGTCCTAATATTTCATTTACATTGATAATAGATTTTTGCCCCTACTACGATTTAAATCCTCTGAAAACGACAATTAGATATTTGGATGTGCAAAGATAGTTTTCGTGATTTGGTTTCTTTCACTTACCTACGAATCGATCAAATCGAATCTCGATTCTTACTCTTGAGGTGATCGATTTTGTATTTTTATATCGACAAACCGATTTTGTCAATCCCTAACACGCAAAACATTTCGAAAAAGTTGTAAAGTGAGATTATGAGAGCTTTCGAGTGGGTTTGACTATCGAGTAGGCTCTGTCGCCCGGGAAACAATCCCGCGTCAATCAGTCGAATAATTAGTTGTGTCTTTCACAATTATGATATCAACCATTCCGTTTCGTCAAGTTTTTCGTAACATCGAAAAATGGAAAGTTTGACTTATACATCATTCGTGATTGACTTTGATATTTTGCAATATTTTTTCTTTAACCCTTCCCTTACGGTGATAAAAATGAAACGCGTGTTCCGGTGTTGGGTAGTAAGTACGCGATCAAAAATTAGCGATTTTAAATCGGAAAAATAAGAACATTCATAGATAATCCCCTTAATTAATTATAATTGAAATTAAAAATTATAATTATTGAGATTTATTTGCTGAAAACATTAAAAAACCATCTGGCACCGCTCACGGAACGGGCGTAGGTCTAGTCTCGTTGCCAGCTCAACAGCTACTGCAGCGCGGCAGGGCTGGGGGCTAACTCGGGCGTCGCTTACACTTGCGAGGTTGAGACAATTGCTCTCCTCGCTATTCAGTGACGTATGCAAAAGTGAGATGCGAATATAGTGTCGCGCTTCCTGCATACTCTTCACCTATCGTCAAGACCCAAGATCGAGGCACTCACAGCGTTTAAATGCGAATTTGTTTCCGATATTCAGAAAATACTTACGATGTAGTCGATAAATTCTGATTATTATTAATATTATTTTTTAAATCAATGCGTAAATATATTATGGAGGAATACCTAGAATCTTAACCTTGTATGTATTATATTTATAGAGATATTGATGGTTATTTGAAGCAACGTGTAGAAGATACCCAACACCGGGAAGGAAAGGTTTATATTAATTTCGTAAAATATGAAAAATCAATTTTGAAAGTGATTAAGGATTAACTTATTTATTTATTTAACACTTTTATTGACAAAATAATCTAGTGGGACTATGGTCAGGTGGAAATCTCTCCAGACAAAAGGAAATGAAGCAAGTTAAATACGTGGGTCGTCCAAAAAGTAAAGAACGTTTTGGCATAACTAAATAAAAATGAAATATATCAGTACAAAACTTTATTTACAAAGTCACAGTACCTTACTCTATTTTTTAATGTAGTCGCCATAGCTGTCAAGGCACTTATTGAAACGTGGAACCAATTTTTCAATTCCGATGTTATACTCTTCTACCGCCAAAGATTTGAGCCAGGATGTCACTTCTTGTTTGAGGTCTTCATCGTTTGCGAACTGTTTTCCACACGAAAAATCCTTTAGTATCGGGAATAAGTGAACATCACTCGGTGCCAAGTCAGGGCTGTAAGGAGGATGTCTAAAAATTTCCCACTTAAGACGTTGCAGTTCTCGCTGTGTTCGTGCTGATGCATTTTTGCTAATATTTGTAAAAACATACAAATGACTATCCATCCCTACGAAATCCATGAACATACGTGAGCATATGCCCACAAGCCCTACAAAGACGGATAGTTACCCGAACATTCCCTTTCATATAAAGTGAGATATCATCAATCAAACGAAAAAGAAGGAATTGTGGCGGTCGTCGCGGAATATTGTCGCATACATACGGTCAATGACCGATGAAACGACCTTCGGATTCCTCGTTAAATCATAGTAAACAGTCCGAAGGTCACATGCCGGCCATTGACGCCGGCCGAGCGACTGCACCACACGCCAGAGAGAGAGAGAACGCACCACGGCTATCTCACCAGTTCCGTATTTAGATGAATACCCACATACGACAATAACCATTTTCTGCATTCACAGAAGCGAGACGTAAGCATATCGCGAGCGCACTCTCGCGCACATTCCAAAAAGGTATAAATACCTTCGTTTCTATAAAAATAAACACTCTCTCTTTCCGCATTGCGATTTAACGAGTTTATTTATTTACCAACAACCATCATCATCTCTTCCTTAACGACCGATTCCCTAAAGAATGATGGAGAGGAAAGTAAAGTAAGGTTAAATTACTGTCTATAAATGAAGAGTTTTTTCAGTCGCTTCTTAAAGTATGTCAAGGACGGAACGAGTCTAACATTGGTTTGTAACTGATTCCAGAGGATTCCATTTATTGATTTTCTATTTTTTTCCTTATTTACATGTACAAGGGTGTGGACTTAAAAACATCTGAGGTCCTCGCGGCCGCACTCGACCTTTATTGGTGGGGTGTATCTCGGCCGAATGGATGTTATGAAATGAGCCGAGACCTTTTGATAGCTTCTCTCTCTAAAATGTATCTTCTTTTCCACTGCATTAATATGTATTTGAGAATATACAATATAATTGACATACTATTTTGCTTTTAATAAACCTAAATTTATTTATAATATTTTTTATTGTCAAAGCCTAACTTAAAGAAGGCTTTGGAAAATGGAATGTATTTTCTGCTATTTATCTTGAGATATGCGGGTATGTGTGATTTCGCAATAAATTTATATATTTATATTGGGTGTTAACATAAGTTGTGTCCGTTTTTTTTTCCAAATGAGGAGGACAAGAGGACACAACAAAAAAAATTACAACAAATTGGTCAATAATGTATTCTCCTTCATTATTTTGCAACAAATTAGTCAATATTGTATTATCTTTCATTATTTACAACTTCTTGCCAACGTTCTACAAATTTTTCAATGCCTGTGCGATAAAAACCATCCGGTCTTGACTCGAGGAATTCGTCCAACCATGTCCGCAATTCGAGGTCATTTAAGAAGGAAAAACCATCGACGAGCTGTCCTTTCATTCAAAGCATCTTCACCGTACACTTTGCAAATATCGTGAGCAGCTTTGGCAGCTTTATTTCCTCGATTGAACGCGAACAGATGGAGGTGTCGAAAATGCTCACTTTCGTCTACTTGACATTCCATTTTGAAGGCTTGTAATCAAATAAAATAATATATATAACGTAAAAGCAAACACAATATCTTGTAGAGCAGAAAATTATCTTTCGAATGACGTAAAACATTTACCATTTTGTTTTATTTTTGGCGCTCATTTTAAAATTTGGAAAAAAACGGACACAACGTATGTTAACACCTAATACTTGACATTCCATTTTGAAAGCTTGTAATCAAATAATACATGTAACGTAAAAGCAAACACAATATCTTATATAACAGAACATTTTCTTTCGAATGACGTATAACATTTACCATTTTGTTTTACTTTTGGAGCTCATTTTTAAATTTGGAAAAAAACAGACACAACTTATGTTAACACCTAATACTTGACATTCCATTTTGAAGGCTTGTAATCAAATAAAATAATATGTGTAATGTAAAAGCAAACAAAACATCTTGTAGAGCAGAACATATTCTTTCGAATGACGTATAACCTTTACCATTTTGTTTTACTTTTGGAGCTCATTTTTAAATTAGGAAAAAAGCGGACACAACTTATGTTAACACCTTATATTTGACATTCCGTTTTGAAGGCTTGTAATCAAATAAAATGTAAAAAGCAAACACAATATTTTATAGAGCAGAAAATTTCCTACGAATGACGTATAACCTTTACCATTTTGTTTTACTTTTGGCGCTCATTTTTAAATTTGGAAAAAAACGGACATAACTTATGTTAACACTCAATATATGTTACTATATTGCTATTAATGAATCTGTTTTTATTTACATTTTTTTCATTTACTTATTATTATTTTACATTCCAAGTAAATAAACATTAATAATACAGCAAGAAATAAAAGATAATATTTCAATATTCATAAAAATAACGTATTCCTTTTCTTGATAACGCGTACTATGCTTAGATATCGTTGACCTGCTAACTGACTTACTTTGAATTCCAGTGGTGTATAGGTATATGAGGAGGTAACATTAAAAAAAGACCATGTCCATCGGATACAAAAAGTGAGTTGATAAAACAGATTTCTTCTTATCGATGGTACGGAACCGTTTAACATTTTAATTTCAATGAAAAAAGAACATAAATCATTTTAAAATGATAATAAAAAACCATATTTTTTTCAAAATGAATCTTGTCCAAGCTTCAAACCAATCAAAAAAGATCATGTCCGAATTGACCAATCATAGCTTTCCGATTGTGTCTAACTTCATACCAGTTCACCAGCAACTTCTTCTCTTCTCCCTGGCTCCATCCCAACTCGCTGTCTGCAAAGACTGTTGGGGTCAGCTCTCCTCGTCCTCAGGTTGTATGCTCTTCTGTCCCGGACTACGTCCCTCAGGCCGTGCCTCTGAATCATCTTTTTGCACCACCCACGAATTCTTTGGTCATCCTCTGGTTGTTATTCGAGGAAGATCCATGGAGATTGCCTGGTTCACAATGTGATCGGGTGCTCTGCGTCCAACATGCCCATACCATCTCAATCGCCTCTCCTCCATCTTACTGTTGATGTCTGTAACACCTAGGCTTCCACGAATGCGTGAACTTTTTATTTTGTCTCTTAGGGACACACCAGCTGATCATCTTAGCATGCGCATTTCAGCAGTTTCTAGTTGCCTCGAGTAAGAGCTATACATCGTCCAGCATTCGGAGCCATAGAGGAATGCGGGTCTGACAATCATTTGGTATACTTTTCCTATTAACTTTACGGATATTTTCGGATCACATAGAACTCCCGTCATTGATCTTAACTTCATGCAGTGTAATGTCATTATACCGCTTAATCTACTTACATATATTTATAGTTTTATAGTAATATTTCTTCTTATTTTGTAACACTTCACTTATTTTATTTGATTAAAACTAAAATAAATTACTCTACGCAATTATTTTTTGGTTATTTTTTTGTAACACCTGTACAATATTTTTTAAATCGAACAATAAACACCATGTCCCAGAGCTGTTCAATAAAAAAGATGAAAGTAGAATTGTTCTTACAAAAGGGATCATGTCCATATTTTAAACTAGAATAACTATTTTAATTATAGTGATTCGATTTTAAACAACAAATCAAGTCACCTTAAGCGATTTTAAGGATTTCAAATATTCTTGCAATGAATTATAATGTCATATATTTTTAATGCAAACAGTTTTTTTGCGATTTCCCAACATTCTGATTTGGTGGACATGTTCTTTTTTTAATATAACCTCCTCATATATGTATAGATATCATCTGTTTATGTTCGCTGAAGCGGAAATATGAAAAATTTCTTAATTTCATCTGAAACATCATCCCTTTAATGGAGCATTATATAATATTTGACTCTTAACTGCGCCCCTATGGGTGGTAAGCAACGATTTATTGTTACATCTTATTAACTTGTACGTCTGCAAGCGCGCTCAGAAACTTGCTAAGGTGTTTAAAGAGTTAACAACTCGTCAAATGGATAATTGGGTAGACGCCTGCTAATGCTTTCTAACAACTTAGCCTGCCTGGAGGCAAAACACAATAGAAATTAACACCCAACATTGCATGGGGCGTGTTTTGAAAATTAACATCAAAACGCCGTTCATTTTTAATTTGTTTGGATACATATAAACATTTTTTTTTTTTGTAAGGTAGGCAAAGAAAACAGATCTCCACACTTAGATTCACTCATTTTGCTTTTTAAGATTCTGAACATGCAATAAGTAATAATATTAATAATAAAAGGACAATTTATAAAGCGCCGTTTATAAAGAAAACTCTCCTTAACCTTTCTTTTCCTGTGCTAAGAAAAATCGGCCCGTTTCGGTGTTTGTATTTAATACACATCAATACACGTGTAAAAATGAGCGATTTAAAATCGGAAAAATTAAAATATTCATAGCCAATCGCTTAAATTAATTAAATTTGAAATCAAAATTGATAATAATTGAAATTTTATTACTGAAAACATGAAAAAAACATCAGCCAACGTTAACAAAACGGGCAAAGCGACCACCTCTACCGAAAGCCGCCGACCTACTAAGCGAGAGAAGCGAGCGAACTGAGATTCTATTTCTCGCGTTCCCATATACCGAAGTAGAGTGAGAGTGAGACGTGAATAGCGTCGCTTCCTCACCCATAGCGGGTTTTTAGAATGAATATACCTACGTCACACACTGACACACGTTTGATTGTATTGGTGAATTTATTCCCGATTTTCACAAAATATATCTGATGTGGCCGATAAGTGTTAATTATTATTAATATTATTTTTTCATTCAATGCCTAAATGTATTACGGAGAAATGCCTAAAATCTGAACCCAGAATTCATTATATTTAAAGAGATATTAAAGATTCTATTGTAGAAGCAATGTGTACTAGTTACCCATCACAGGACAGGAAGAGTTAAGGGCGCCCTAACTTAGAATTCCAACACACCTTTATTGATAAAAAAAATATTTAAAAAAAAATATTATGAGGCTGAAAAGAGACAAATATATCGTTTGAAATAAAAATGGGGATAGTAAAGACCCACTAGACTCAAATTCCTTAATGTATTTTAAATTGGGTGGAACGAGTTCATTTTGACGTTTTATTTACGAGGTATCTGTCCATACATGACATTTGATTTACGTGGTATTTGTCTCTTCATGATATTTTATTAACGTCGTATCCCTCCATACATAACGTTATATTAACGTAGTATATGTCCTTACATAACCTTTTACATCGTATTTGTCCATACATGCCGTTTTATGTACGTGATATCTGTCCATACATGACATTTGATTTCCGTGGTATTTGTCTCTTCATGACATTTTATTAACGTCGTATCTCTCCATACATAACGTTATATTTACGTTGTATCTATCCCTACATAACGTTTTACATCGTATCTATCTATACATGACGTTTAATTTATGCGGTATCTGTACATACATGATATTTCATTTGCGTGGTAACTGAACACAAATTACGTTTTATTTATGGGTATGTCTATATATGAAGTTTTATTTACGTGATATAATCACACATGATATTTTATTTACGTGGCATCTATCCACATACCACGTTTAATTTACGTTGTATCTATATGCATCATACATGGTATTTTATTAATATGGTATCTGAGCATTTATGATATTTTATCAACTTGGTATATGTCCAGACATGATGTTTTATTTACATGGTATACTATACATCCGTATGTTTTCGGGCTGATGGCGTTTCAGCGACTAAACGTGTGAGAAACAGTCAGCGCGCTGCGAACTTGCGTCAACATGGCCAGGCGGCTCAGCAGGGTCCACATGTCTGTGTCATTTGCGGGAGGGAGTGCGCATCTAGGATCGGGCTGTTTTTTCACAAAAGATTACATGATCGTCGTGAAAGAATGGTTCAAGATTGACGTTGGAGTGGCGAGGGAATCCTCGACTACGAGGTCCGCCAACAACGATATCTCCATGCACGACGTTTTATTTACGTGGTATCTATTTTCTTACGTCGTCCTTTACTGTCCATGCAGTGAGACTTTGGAATCAGTTACAAACCAATATAAGACTCACTCCGTCCTTGGCATGCTTTAAGAAGCAACTGAAAAAAATCTTAATTTCTAGTAAGTAAAATAACTTGTTTCATTCCTGATTTTTCTTTTCCTTTCCTATCCCCCATCCCTTTCTTTCCTTTTGATTGATGATATCTCACTTAATATGAAAAATAATGTTCGGGTGATTGTCCGTCTTTGTAGGGTTCGTGGGCATGTGTTCACGTAAATATTTATGGATTTCGTGGGGATGGAAAGTCATTTGAATGATTTATGAGACCACGTAACTTGCTTCATTTACTTTTGTCTGGTTGGTTGGAAGAGATTGCCGCCTAGCAATACGCCCGCCAGATTGTATTTGCAATAAAAGTGTTAAATAAATAAGTAAATAAAATATCACGTAAGTAAAACATGTATCATCTATACATGTTTTACTTACGTGATATTTGTCCACACATATCTTTTTACTAATTTTATTTACGTGGTATCTGTTCATTCATGAGGGTGTTATTTTCCTTGTATCTATACTTACATGATGTTTTACTTATATGATGTCTGTCAGGAAATGGTACCATATTAAATAATCTATGAAAAATACATGAGAAATCCTTAATCAATTATGGTGATACCTTACTCATTCGTTTTTAAAATTACCTTATACAATTTCATCCCTCCTTTTACCGATTGAATTGATATTAAAATATACATTTTAAATTGAATCTCGTTTCCGAATTACCTCTCCAATATCCCACCTCAAGTAACCTCCACGCCCTTTTTCCCACAGTAATCCTACCCACTCTTTTCAACCCTGGGAGATTATTTAATAAAATATGGCGTAAGAGACGAAAGTGCTTCCGATCAACGTAACCTACGCGAAATTATTTTGGGATCAACATTTGTTGTATTGTTATATTTATTTATTAATTAATAAATTATGCAATGTACCTTAAAACAGTTAATAATAATATAACAAAAAAAAAACAATAATGAGTGCTTTATACTCGTACATTACAAAAGCCAGAGAAATAAATATTTGAAACAATTGCAATAAAAATAAACGACAAGAAAAAACACAACGAAAATAATCAAAACAATCATTACAATTTTATTTATTTATTTTAATTTTATTTATTTTACACACGACAAGAAATGTACATAATTTTCGAAAAAAACAACAGGTTATTTAATTTGGACACACAATTTAATGGATATGACTTTGTTGCCTTTCATTTGTCGTGTCCCCAATAAATTAGGCTTTTGCCTGTATCTCACTGAGAACATATAGCATGAAAAAATAAATCGATACTTCTTTATGATTTTTGATTATATAAAACCCCATTGCACATTCTCATCAACCTGACAAACAGTTACATATGTATACATCACGCGAAATCAAACTCCTCACACTTCATCACTCCAGACAGATCAAAACGTTTATCCCACAATATACCGCACATAATCATTAAAAAAAATAACGCAAAATACCACTTTCAAGAACTCACACAAACCTCTGCTACAAGTCATTCTTCTTGCAAGCCCAAGCACTCAAAACTCATGTCGCAATAACAACCACGCTCCGATCGACTGCCTTAACTGTTTTCCTCATTTTGCCTTTATTAAATTCGGCACCCCATTGTATGTCACGGGAGCTAAACACGGGAGCTAAATTGCCTTTGGGCAGCTTTAAAAAAGCTAAATAGGCATATTGCCTTTGGGCAGGTTTAAAATTATTATTCGTGCTTTCATAATTATTTGTACATTACATAATTTTATCATCGTTTAATTTCGGTACGTTAGTACCCTTTTTTAATTTCCATTTATTCCAGTCTTTAGTCTCTGCAGCGTTTAGAAAATTAAATTTTGTAGCATTAAAGACAACCATAAACTTATAAACACATATTTGTTTTCTAAGATAATGTTGTATGCAGTAGTTAGTTCAAACAATTTGATTTACATTAGCTTGTGTAACGTTTTACTTAATACGGTGTTATCTAACGAGATTAAATCTTCATATAAACATAGGTAAAATAGTATTTTAAAGAAAAATTAGTTCGCTGTATAAAGAAATTTCAAGCGAGTGACCACCAATTGGTGGAATAATATTCAAGAAATGAAAAAATGGGGGATAAAACTTCCAGTTTTTTTTTGTAAGGCGGATGTCATCGTGACTTCTTGGTAGCATTAGTTCATTACAATCTCACCTCCACCCACGCTGTTATGGGGGACAAAGTAAATCCCCATTAGGAGGTCGAAACCTTTTTTTTTTATTATTGTTATTGTTTGAGACAACTTATCTCAGTGCAACAATCGACCGTGATCTAGGTATGTTATCTTATTCAAGATCATCCCTGCTGAGTGTAAGAAGAGCTTTCAAACAGTTTCACGCTTGGCGAAGCCCATATGGGATCTACCGTGCCGTACGAGCAGATTCTACTATAGTGCAATATTCTTAGGAATCGTGTGATATGCAGCCAGGTGCTGGGCACACAGAAGTTGGCTCTCAGATACCAGGAGGATGCTGACTGTCGGTCAACCATGGACGCTGTTGGCTATCGCCAAGACTTATAGGACTTGCTCGGTGGGAACACTTTCGATCATAACGGGGCTCGCTCCGTTGGATCTGGAGGTCCAGTGAAACGCCGCGATTATTCTCCTCAGTAAGGGTCAACCTGCGAGTATAGGTGACGTCCGCTTTCACCCCTTGCCAGGGATAAACCGTTAGGTGATTTTTAAAGCCTGTCCAAGGCCCAGTTGTCAACTTGGCAACATCGTTGGTCGTCTTCCTCCGTGGAAAGAGAGACATTTAAATTATTTTCTTAGATCAGGGCGCGCATCGGCTCCCCATGGGTACATCCAAACTATTGGACTACCCAATTTCTCACCGGCCATGGGAGCTTTAATGGCAAACGTTTAAGCTCAATCTTGTCCCTTCGTCCTATTGATTTTTTTACGCCCATCTGGATCAACGCGCAGAGCACATTCTGTGGTACTGCAATGAAAATCGAGTCAGTAATCTCCGAAGTGAACTCCACTTAGCCTCATATAGGACCGATTGTCTACTCCGATCTAGTGGCATCAAAGGATAGTTTTGTTACGTTTAAAATCTTCTGTGAAGGCACTGGGAACTTTCTGGGCTGTTTGAACTCCAGGTCTTAAGCAACTTTATAAAAAAAATTACTGCGCTGCGAGTAATTTCTCTTTTCCCGTGATTTCGGACTCGTTCGTCGGTCCGTCGTTACTTCTATTCTTTGCACACTTAGATGTGTTGCCACCGGAGAAGGAGTCCCTTTGGGCAGTTCCTTCTTTGTCACTATGTGATGTCGCGCTCATAAAAAAAGAAGATTCCGATCTTCTAGTGTAGATCGCGCTGGATGGGGACTTATTTTGTCCCTCATAACAGCGAGGGTAGAGGTGGGATTGAACTGAACTGAACTGAACTAAACTGAACTATTGTTATTGTTTCGAGATACATTGTATAATTTATTATTTAATAAATAAATGCTTCAATGCAACAAACGTTGATCCCAAAACAAATTTGTATAAAGGTTTTGTTATTAAATATAAAATAAAAATAACTAGAATTAAAGGTTAAACAAAAAATAACTAGAATTAAAGGTTTAATAAAAATAACTAGAATTAAAGGTTAAACAAAAAATAACTAGAATTAAAGGTTTAATAAAAATAACTAGAATTAAAGGTTAAACAAAAAATTACTAGAATTAAAGGTTTAATAAAAATAACTAGAATTAAAGGTTAAACCAAAAATAACTAGAATTAAAGGTTTAATAAAAATAACTAGAATTAAAGGTTAAACAAAAAATAACTAGAATTAAAGGTTTAATAAAAATAGCTAGAATTAAAGGTTAAACCAAAAATAAATAGAATTAAAGGTTTAATAAAAATAGCTAGAATTAAAGGTTAAACAAAATATTTATAGAATTAAAGGTTTAATAAAAATAACTAGAATTAAAGGTTAAACAAAAAAATAACTAGAATTAAAGGTTTAATAAAAATAACTAGAATTAAAGCTTAAATAAAAATAACCAAAATTAAAGGTTAAATAAAAACGTAACAAATAATTTTTTAATCCAACGAACAACTTATAAGAGTCGTGATGGATTGCGAAAACGGTCGTAAAAAAGTTGTAAAGTGTGGATATTTTTATTTCCGACTCAAGAATTTAAACGGTTCTTAGTGTTTATGAAACTATTTCTTTTTTACGAGCCTGAGTACATTTACGTTGCTATAAAAATAATCAAAAAAATTTACAAAACGAGCTTTCATTTTTCAGAATAGTCGAAGAGGACAGAGCGCCATACTTTTCTTTCTTGACACATATTTTTAGGATTTTTTTATACGATTGCACTTTATCGTACAACTCATACGATCTTATAATCAAAAAGTTAGAAAAATTCGATTTTTTGTAGCCCACTTTAATTCGTTCCGTCATCAAATATTATATTGTCTGGTTTCCAATACTTGTGAATAAATTGGCGTTTCTTTGACGATCTCCGTGGTGGGAGTTAGTAAGACCTCGATCTTCAATCCTGGAGGTTGGGGATTCAATTCCCGCTGAAACCCTGATTTAATAAAAATATGTTTTCAGTCTGGCTTTCATTTAAAGTGTCATAAACATTTTTCTGGTTAATTTAAGGGTGTTTTCGCATGGCAGTAATTCCACCGTGTTGTGATATGTAAAGGGTCTTTCAAATTCAAATTTAAGGTTTTTTTATTTTATTTTTTTAATTCTTCAATAAAACACACTTTGCTTTGATTTCAAAAAACGTTTTATTGGTCGTTGAAGTAACATACTGTATAATGTATGAAATTCAAACACAAAAAACAATATCCGCCAAATGTCCACCTCTTGCAGCTCCACAGAGTCCACTCTTTTGTCAAAATTTTCGATGACATTTTGACATAATTACGGTTCTAACTCACCAATAACGCGAATAATTTCGTCCTACAGCTCAGAAATTGATCGAGGGTCATTCTTATAGACCTGGCTTTTCACGTAACCTCAGAGAAAATAGTCCAACGGTGTCAGATCACATGATCTTGGTGGCCAATTAAAATCACCGTTTCCGGAGATTACAATACATAAAATAATTTGTAATTTGAACGCGTTGTTGTATTGTATACGACTCCATTTTTATAAACATCATACATTGCATTTCTCAAATGTCACAAGAACCAGGCAAATTCGCGACGCCATCTGTGTTTAATCCAAGAATAAAAAAAAACACTTGATTTGAAAGACTTTACAGGGAAATTGTTTTATATGATTCGCATTTTTTTTTAAATCTGGATTTCGGGGAGATTTGTTCCCGCAGCCTCTGGGCTGATAGACTGGCGTCTATCTAGACTACGGAGGTCGTCGCATACATATACAGCAACAAGGTGTCGCAAAAAAATGAATCCACTAACTATAAAAAAAAACATTTTTGAGGTTTATTGTGAACGTTGAAAGGGAAATGATTGTAAAGTGTGTATTTATGGTATGCTAATGTCATAAATACAAACTTTACAATCATTAAAATTGTGGATATTTTTTTTGCGATTTCCTGTATATATTAATCATTGCCAACATTTGACAACCTTCGTGAACTAGGCGCTATAGAAATAAGTATTTTATATTTGATTGTATCGTGTTCAAGATCCAATTTTATAATCAAAAAAATATCTTATAATTTCTCGAAGGCATACATCGATCGTCCAGTTCATTACGCAGACAACTCCAAATAACCTGTTTTGAGATAATGAGAAAACCAATATTATAATCGTCACCATAAATCAAACACTATTCATTTATGCCCGAGTTTTATATATTTGGACGCAGAGCACCCGATCCCACTGTGAACCAGGCAATCTCCATGTATCTTCCTCGAATAACAACCAGAGGAAGACCAAAGAATTCATGGGTGGTGCAAAAAGATAACCTGATGCAGAGGCACGGCCTGGGGGACGTAGTCCGGGACAGAAGAGCATACAACCTGAGGACGAGGAGAGCTGACCCCAACAGTCTTCGCAGACAGTGAGTTGGGATGGAGCCAGGGAGAAGAAGATCAATAGATTTTATCAACATCTATTGATAAAATATATAAAACTCGGGCAAAAATGAATAGTATTTGATTTATGGTGACGATTGTAATATTTCTTTTCTCATTATCTCAAAACAGGTTATTTGGAGTTGTCTGAGTAATGAACTGGACAATCGATATATATATAAATAATTGCCAACATTTGAAGACCTTTGTGAACTAGGTGCTTTAAAATTATTATTATATATTTGATTGTATCGCGTTCAATGGCCAATTTTATAATTAAAAAAATATCTTATAATTTCTCGAACGCATATATTACATACGAGTATATAAATCACTGCCAACATTTGACGGCCTCCGTGAACTTGGCGCTATACAAAATAGTCTTTTGTATTTGAGTGTATCGCGTTCAGTGTCCGATTTTATAATTACAAAAATATCTTGTAATCTCTCGAAGGCATACATATATTAATAATTGCTAATATTTGACGACCTCCGTGAACTCCGGCTATAAAAATAGTATTCTGTTTTTGATTGTATCGCGTTCAATGTACAATTTATTAATAAAAGAAAATATCTTGTAATTCCTCGAAGGCAAACATACATGTATAAATAGTTGCCAATATTTGACGACCTGCGTGACCCGTTATAAAAAATGTTTTTTTATTTGAAATAATCGCGTTCAATGATTTTATAAAAAATAATTGTGTATCTTGTAATTTTATCGGGCCCAGCAAAGCCTAGATCCACGTCTGTATTGAAAACAATTTATAAGAAAAAGCTGGGCCGTATCTATGGTACTAAAAACAGTAATTCAATTCCTCAGAGGCAAAATCGTTCGTATGGAAAAGTATAATATTAATGTATCCATTAAGCTCTCGAGGAGAAACCTCTCAACTCGGGAGTAATAAACGTTTTCCCTTTTTTAAAGTTTATTGACGAGGCGCCTGAAATATATCTGTCTGTCTTTGTTGTTTTTTTATTTTTATAGTCAACACTAATTGTCTTTTTGTCTACTGTATAACAACAGTAGCGGCTCGTTGTTGCGAAAATTCGTAGTGTGCCAAAAAATATATTTATTTTCTTACTGTCTATTCTGAGTTCCTTGCATCTTAACCCTTAAAGATCCGTAATGTATGCTTGATCCCGGAGGGCCGTGAATTTTTTAGCAAAAATAAAACCTAATAGAATTTTTTTTTTTTATATATACTCGTATATTCAAAGGATATTATGAAGACTTGTAAGACTAAATATGTACAATACGTGTCGTTTGTGCCGCCGTTCTTTTAGAAAAACACAATGTCAGGATTGTCACAGCTTATCACAGAAAATACGGAAACATACATTCATTAAATATTTGATAGAATTAAAAGTGTGTCATAAACTCGCCTACCTAATAATCGTTAACAAATGGAAAAAAAAGCAATGCATAAAATCAACTTTTCCTTGGAGCTAAGAAGTTTCACTTCTACCGCGCGAGAGTCTCACGGATCTGTTTTTTTGTTTTTTATTTACATGTACAAGTGTACAGGCTAAAATATATCTGAAGTTCTCGCGGCCGGGCTCTTTCTCTATTGCTGGGGATGTATCTCGACTAAGGGGATGTTAACCCTTCCCTTACGGTGTTAAAATTGAAACGCGTGCTCCGGTGTTGGGTAGTGAGTACGCGATCAAAAATTAGCGATTTTAAATCGGAAAAATAAGAACATTCATAGATAATCCCCTTAATTAATTATAATTGAAGTTAAAAATTATAATAATTGAGATTTATTTGCTGAAAACATTAAAAAACCATCTGGCAACGCTCACGGAACGGGCGTACGTCTAACCTATTTGCAAGCCTAGAAGCTACTCTGGCGCGGAACGTCAGTCGCATACCCCGGCGCTTACGCTTATGCTTGCGACGTTGAGACAATTCAGCTCCTCGCAATTCAGTGAAGTATGCAAGAGTGAGATGCGAATATAGTGTCGCGTTTCCCGCATACTATTCACCTATCGTCAAGACACAAGGTCGAGGCACTCACAGCGTTTAAATGCGAATTTGTTTCCGATATCTTCACAAAATACCCACGATGTAGTCGATAAATTCTGATTATTATTAATATTATTTTTTAAATCAATGCGTAAATATATTATGGAGGAATACCTAAAATCTTAACCTTGTTTTTATTATATTTATAGAGATGTTGATGGTTATTAGAAGCAACGTGTAGAAGATACCCAACACAGGGAAAGAAAGTTAAAAGATGAGCCTAGACTTTTTGATAGCTTATCTCTTAAATGTATATTCCTTTTTATCATATTTAAATATAAGCAATTTCATAATGTATATATTGTTCATTTTATACTATGTTGCTTTCAATAAATCTACATGTATTTATAGTTAAAGCATCAACACTTTGGAGATTTAAAGACATTGTTATTTGTTTAGTCAAGCACTGTTTATTCCACTTTATGTATATATAACGGTATAACCCAACCTGTTTCAAGGTTTTCACCTCATTACCAGAGAAGCACAAACAAGAATCTTGTTTGTGCTTCCCTGATAGGGCACATACCGTTATTTTAATAAACAGTGTACAAAATCTATATTTATTATTTATTTAAATAGCAGGAGTCGTACACCATTGAATAAAGAATGAGGATAAAGTAAGAAATATGTTACGGAATATGATGAACGTCAGAAGTTCATAAATTTAAAGGAGCAGCTTTCATCCTAATTTTGGAACAAAACTGAGTTGCCTTTCAGAAGAACTAAAACATAAAGGAAACTAGCTTTTAAGTCTTCTGAATGAAAGTACAGGAAAGTTCCACTAAAATATGAACAGGCCTTGTACTCGTACGTTGAATTCCCCAGATGTGTGTGCTTAACCCAGAAAGCCTTCTCTTTGCGGATGGAAGGCAATTAACTGTATGTAGTATGGAACTGGGGAAGCAAATCAGGAAAAGCAGGAAAAAATTACTGGTACAAAGCTATTATTTTCATATAATAATGATATTAGTCACATGTTAATATAATATATCTTAAGGTTTTTAAAATTAATTTTCTTTTTTTATTTAGATCTCGATCAGTATTTTTATGTAGATCTCGATCTATATTTTGATTAAGATCTCGATCTGTATTTTGATGAAGATCTCGATCTGTATTTTCATGCAAATCTTGATCTGTATTTTATGTAGATCTCGTTAAGTATTTTTAAGTAGATCTCGATCTATATTTTGATGTAGATCTCGATCTGTATTTTGATGAAGATCTCGATCTGTATTTTCATGTAAATCTTGATCTGTTTTTTATGTAGATCTCGTTAAGTATTTTTAAGTAGATCTCGATCTATATTTTGATGTAGATCTCGATCTGTATTTTCATGTATATCTTGATCTGCATTTTTATGTAGATCTCGATAAGTATTTTTATTTAGATCTCGATCTATATTTTGATGTAGATCTCGAGCTGTATTTTCATGTAATTCTTGATCTGCATTTTTATGTAGATCTCCATCAGTATTTTTGTATAGATCTCGATCGGCATTTTTATGTAGATCTCGATCTGTATTTTTGTGTAGATCTCGATCTACATTTTTATGTAGATTTCGATAAGTATTTTTATTTAGATCTCGATCTATATTTTGATGTAGATCTTGAGCTGTATTTTCATGTAATTCTTGATCTGCATTTTTATGTAGATCTCGATCAGTATTTTTGTATAGATCTCGATCGGCATTTTTATGTAGATCTCGATCTGTATTTTTGTGTAGATCTCGATCTACATTTTTATGTAGATTTCGATAATTTTTTTTATTTAGATCTCGATCTATATTTTGATGTAGATCTCGAGCTGTATTTTCATGTAATTCTTGATCTGCATTTTTATGTAGATCTCGATCAGTATTTTTGTGTAGATCTCGATCTTTATTTTTATATAGATCTCGATCTGTATTTTTGTGTAGATCTCGATCTACATTTTCATGTAGATTTCGATAAGTATTTTTATTTAGATCTCGATCTATATTTTGATGTAGATCTCGAGCTGTATTTTCATGTAGTTCTTGATCTGCATTTTTATGTAGATCTCGATCAGTATTTTTGTATAGATCTCGATCGGCATTTTTATGTAGATCTCGATCAGTAATTTTGTGTAGATCTCGATCTGTATTTTTACGTAGATCTCGATCTGTATTTTGTTGTGAATATCATTCAGCATCACTCTTGCTATTTAAGGTATACGATGTCCTGTGAGGATTTCGTGGGCTGAAATTTAAAGGTTTCAATAACTGCCTACACGATCACAATCGTAAAGCCTTTTATTTTATCTCAAGTCATCTCACAAGCTATCAAAAACATTATCCTTTTTTTTTTCATTTAGAATATTCACGTTTGAGTTTAAGTTGTCAATAATATCGTTATTTTTTTTTACTTTTGATATTCATTGTAAAGATTAATTCAAATGATTTTTTTTTCAGTTTTTTCACCGAAAAATATTAATGTGTGTGATTAAACTATCAATCACTTTTTTTGTTTTTTTTTTTAAATTTAAATATTCATGTTTGAGCTATCAATAATATTCTCAGATTTTTTATCTTAAAATTAAACTTCTTTTTTATTAAAGCTGTCAATAATAATAGTTCAATTATTTTGCTTAATAATTTAATTAGTGTTAAAATAAAAAGTTGTAAAAATTTTGTTGTAAGAATGGTAATCTAGTTGTTAGTAGTATGCAGGTGTTAACTATTTCTAAGAAATTAAATGTCCAGATTATTGAAAATAAAATTCCATGTAGGAAATTAAAATGAAGTAAGTTCATAGTTATAATAAATAAATTAGATTAGTTCTTAAGATATACATTTGTATAAAGGTATAGCATTAAGCGAATCTATGTGTTATATATATGGTGCTTTTTTTGGGTGTGAGAGACCAACACCATATCCTGTATTTTCGCTATGATTTCTGGTGTTGATGCACTTTTTGGACGTCCTGAGCGTGGATCGTCTTCAACGCTTGTACGGCCACGCTTAAACTCCAAAACTCATCGGTGAACGGTTGGAAATGAAGGAGAAGACTCCTTTAATACTTTCACCATCTTTGCATGGATCTCAGTAGCCGATAAACCTTCCAAAACAAAGAATGTAATCACTGCACGATATTCGGATTTTTCCATTGTTAAAAAATACACTGACACGGCAACTTCAAATGGCTTGTAAACAAAGAATGAATGACAGATCGAAATGAAATTTTGAGTCCGTTCTTAGGAAAGATGAAATATTAAAATGGCGTAGAAATTTTGGTTTTCTACTGCTCCATAGATGTCTCTTTCAAAACTTTTTGACTAACCCATTATATATGTTCATTATGTCCTTTGTCTAAATTTTCTTCGTTCCCCATTAATTACAGATTTATATTTACATTCAATGTATTTATTTAAAATTTTCTTTGTTACAGGTAAGATTGAAGGAAATTTTTACTTGCTACTTCTAAAGCAGAATTGAAGATTCTGGATGAGGTAATTTTTTTATATAATATACCTTTTTGCAGCCATACTTCCTTCAGCTGGTCATACAGCAAACTCGGATCTCAAGTCTCATGGACGTTGAATCTCTACGCCCATTGATTAATTATATGGCGTTTTGGTAAAGAGGTACAGGTCATCAATGACTTATTTGTCAGTGTGAAGTTTTGCAACACTTGTATTCCTGAAATACAGACCTCAGATAAATTTTAAAAGTAAACTTTGAATACATAAATAATTCAAGTATTCAAAGTTTACCTTTAAAATTTACCTGAGTTCTGTATTTCAGGAATACTAGTATTGCAAAACTTCAAACTGACAAATAAGTAATTGATGACTTGTACCTCTTTACCAAAACGCCATATAATTTTTATCTCCTCCCAGTCTTTCCTTACTTTCAGCATCCTAAGATCTTAATGCACATAATTTAATAGCCTCTAGTTCGGTCTACCAACTGCCGTATTATTAGGCTTGCATCAATATACAATACCCATAATAAGGGAGTTTCTTTGTTGACCGTGTTAACTTTGTTGACCGTATCAGCTTCATTGACCGTAGCTTCGTTGACCGTAGCTTCGTTGACCGTAACTTTGTTGACCGTATCAGCTTCGTTGACCGTATCAGCTTCATTGACCGTAGCTTTATTGACCGTAACTTTGTCGACCGTATCAGCTTCGTAAACAGAATCAGCCTCGTTAACCGTATCATGTGATGTATTGATTAAATAAATAAGGTTAGTTCAGTTCGATCACACCACCACCCACGCTGTTATGGGGGACAAAATAAGTCCCTATCCAGCGCGATCTACACTAGAAGACCGAAATCCCTTTATTTTATGAACCTGACGTCGCGTATTGACATAGAAGGAACTACCAAAAGGCACTCCTTCGTCGGTGGCGACACACCTGAGTGTCAAAAGAATAGTGGTGACAATGGACCTAAAATCCGACATCACAAAAGAAGGAAAATAACTCGCAGTGCATTAATTTTTTTCTTATAAAATGGCTTAAGACCTGGAGTTTAAACAGCACAGCAATTTACCAGCACTTTCACAGAAAATTTCAAACGCAACAAAACTTCCTTTAACGCCACTAGATTGGAGAAGCCAATCGGTTCAAGGATGAACCGATGTAAGGTTAAGTGGAGTTCCTTGCTGAAATTACTGGTTCAGTTAACATCGCAGTTGCACTGAATGTGCTCTGCGGATTGATCCAGATGGCCGCAAAAATTGCAACAGGGCGAAGGGACAAGATTGAAGCCAAAAAGTGTGTCATTAAAGGTCACATGGTCAAAGACTCCTCATCAAGACCTATGTATGGAGTATCTTGATGTACGGCTGCGAGACATGGTGCCTATCCGAAAGAGATAGACGAAGACTAGAGGCTTTTGAGATGTGGTCCTATAGAAGACTATTAAGAATTTCCTGGAGAGACCGCATCACAAATGAAGAGGTTCTCCAACGAATCGAAGGAGAAGGCACCTGCTCAGGATCCTGTCCGAAAGGCGTGCAAGATGGATCGGTCATATAATACGACAAGAGAGCCTCTTGCATGCCATAATGGAGGGTATGACCGAGGGGACAAACTCTAGGGGACGCCCACGCCGAGAGTACCTGGAGGACCTGTTGGTGGACGTGCGCTGCTCAACATATACAGATTTAAAAAGAGCCGCACAGGACAGGGGGGAATGGAGGAGAAGAGTTGAAATTGCTGCAAACCAGTCTTAGGACTGCAACCACGGAGAGGGGGTCAAATAAAAATTGGATAGTCTGATAGTTTGGGTGTATTCAAACCCAAACTATTGGACTTATACTAACTTAACAGTATCCTCGTTAAGTGCTGCATTCAACATACTCCAGGACTGGGAGGGATGGAGACAGGTGGTGCGCCGATGATCACGACGCTTAGCATAGAGAACATTGTGAAGAATTTGAGTAGAATTATATCAAATAATATTTTTTCCACTTTGCATTTTATATTTTAAAGTGTTTGAAAAATGTATTTAATTTTTCTCTTAATTAGGGTAAAGATATTATATTTATTATTTTCCCCAAACAGTGATCGGTGGGTGAATAAACGGAAAGGGTTAGCGTGTCTGGTTCGCTTCTCCCCTCGTTAAGTTCTATATCCCCAGGATACATGCAAATGGAGAGTCGCAACCCTTGTTCTGAATAGCGTATCAAGCTTTTTGTTCTTTTCTCGGAAATTTTTAATTAATTTCGGTCAGTTTGTTAAGCCTTCCAATTGTTTAACACAGTTGATTCAATTAAGTTAGGAAAAATATATCAATAATGCAAGAGCTATAGTAAATATAGACTGTATTAATTATATTAGTTAAATTTAGTTAAAATATCACATTGTCGATTTATTTTTGAAGTCAATTCCACTGTGAATGAGAAGCCATCGCAATGATGACCTCCGTGGTTTAGTTGGTAAGACGCCTGTCTCCCAGCCCGGAGGTTGCGGATTCAAAACCCGTGGGAACCAAGACTTTTTTAAAAAGGATTCCTGTTGGTTTTTCACTTAAAGCTACTTTAACGTGTAACTTTAAATATCTACTTCTCTCGGAAGGAACATCCCCGTCATTTATCATTTGCGGACGGGCCACTGCGTGGTGGTCAACAACACAGGGGTTCTTCAAAGAGCCAAAGTTGACAGAGAGTTGCTGACTCATATTAAAATTCGAAAGGTGTCCTACTTGGGTCATGTACTTTGAGGAGCAAAGTGCAAATTACTGCACTTGATCATCCAAGGCAAAATAGAAGGCCAAAGAGGTGTTGACATGAAGCAAATCTCCTGGCTCCGCAATATACGTGATTGAACTGGCATTAGGGGCGTTGGAGATCTTTTTCGGGCTGCCGGGGACCAAATTGGGTCATATACTTAGAGGAGCAAAGTGCATATTACTACACTTGATCATCCAAGACAAAATAGAAGGCCAAAGAGGTGTTGGCAGGAGGCAAATCTCCTGGCTCCGCAATATACGTGAATGGACTGGCATTAGGGGCGTTGGAGATCTTTTTCGGGCTGCCGGGGACCAAGATGTCTACTCTCAGGTGATATTCAACGTTGGGGGTCATGACACTGGGAAAATAAGAAGGCCGGGCCACTGCGTGGTGGCTAGTCACCATTACAGAATGGATATTGAGAAGAATCCCGACTGCGAGTATCGTCTGGATGATGAAACTAAATAGACTATGTATTTTTCATTTGTCCTTTGCGAGATAGATTTGATTTACTAAAAGCTATATCTTTGCCGCGTCCAATGAATGTTGCGTTTCTTCTTTCTTCAAGGAACTTTTCCGTTTATATACACATATCGATTGTTAATTTTTTTAAGCTTAATCAGTTGAAACTTTGAATTATCTACTCGTAGAATTGTATTTTTTTGTAATTGGTTGTATTGTATTGACTCGTATAATTTTATATTATATTGACTCATATAAAAACATGAAGGCTTGCAAAATAGTCTGGAAAGGTGGAGAAGAATCTTGGAGGACAATGGATTGAGACTGAGCAGAAAGAATACAGAGTATCTGTACCTACCATTCGAGAACACAAATGCTGTCACTCCCATAATGCAAATGGATGGAGAAACATTACCAAATTGTGACTCCTTTAAGTATCTTGGGTCACTCATCCATAGCGATGGAGGATGTGCAGCAGATGTAACACATATAATTAGTGTGGGATGGATGAAGTTTAGATCAATGACGGGAGTTCTATGTGATCCGAAAATGCCAGTAAAGTTAAAAGGAAAAGTATACCAAACGATTGTCAGATCCGCACTCCTCTATGGTTCCGAATGCTGGACGATGTATAATTCTTACTCTAGGCAACTAGAAACTGCTGAAATGCGCATGCTAAGATGGTCAGCTGGTGTGTCCTTAAGATACAAAATAAAAAGCTCACGCATTCGTGGAAGCCTAGGTGTTACAGACATCAACAGTAAGATGGAGGAGAGGCGATTGAGATGGTATGGGCACGTTGGACGCAGAGCACCCGATCACATAGTGAACCAGGCAATCTCCATGGATCTTCCTCGAATAACAACCAGAGGAAGACCAAAGAATTCATGGGTGGTGCAAAAAGATAACCTGATGCATAGGCGCGGCCTGGGGGACGTAGTCCGGGACAGAAGAGCATACAACCTGAGGACGAAGAGAGCTGACCCCAACAGTCTTTACAGACAGTGAGTTGGGATGGAGCCAGGGAGAAGACTCATATAATTTCATAATGTCTTTAATTTTGTGACACAAATCATCCTAGTTTGAAAAGATTGCATATTAACAAAAAAGAAACATCCCTCTGACACAGAGGGATGTTCCTTTTCTTAAAACGAAACATGTACGGTATTAAAAAAAAATGTTTATTTCCCCAAACTGAAAAACAAGTTTTTTATCGATCTTCAACGTATATCGTTTTATTATATTTAACTCATCCAATGCTGAGAACACGCCTGGCGTGTCCATGTGAACATCTGCTTCATGCTCAGAACACGCGCGACGTGTCCATGCCTAAATATTGTTAGTGTATTACATCAGCATACGATATTCGTTCATTACTTCGTCGAGTCCATCGCATTCGGACGTTTTCATAAATGTAGAATTTGTTTTACTTCCGTGAATATTTCACGGGTTGAAACCAGTTTTTATTAATCAAATATATTGAGCACCGTTCTGGTTGTCATGCATTTTGTATCAGCAGTGAAAGAGTTAAGATATAATAAAATAACTGGAAATAACCCATATATAACAAAGATTCAAATAATGTACATAAGTTATAATAGTATAAATTTTAACTGAAATACAAATAACAGTTCTAGTTCTATTTGTAAACATTGCGAACTCAACTCAAATAAATAATCGTCCTGAAAGGGGAGCAATTTAAATTAATGCTTGATATCAAACATCTTATCTTTTACCGTATGTATTCAACGAAACAGCCCTTTTCAATTAATTATCACAACAAAGTTTAGCGAAATGAAAACTGGCACACAATGGGTTAACATATTCAGGGTCAGTACTAGTGATATTTTTGCCCGGGTTAATTATTTATTTATTTTAAAATATAACATATATACTATCTTGCCCTTTTTCCTGCTGAAATAGGCAGAGAGGATGGAGAAATAAACTGGCAATTATACAATACTTGATCACGAGGGATAGTTTATAGTCGTATCTTATCAATATCTACATCGACGACCTCCGTGGCCTGGTGGTAAGACACTTGTCTGCCGATCCGGAGGTTGCGGGTTCGATCCCCGCTGGAAACCAGATTTTTTTAAATAGGATTCCAGTCTGATTATCACTTAGGGCCTATCAACACATCTTTCTGGTTGGTTGGAAGAAATTGCCACATGGCAATAAATTCGCTAGGTTAATAAAAAAAAAGAAATATCTTAGTTTCCATTCAAAAGGAACAGCCAATAAAGCTAAAGCGAAACCATTGACAAGATTGTTCGTCATTTCGCTGTCGGGGTTGGTAAAGAGGACAGAGTGCCAAATCTTCTTATCCGGAGGTTGCGGGTTCGATCCCCGCTGGAAACCAGATTTTTTAATATAGGATTCCAGTCTTGTTAACACTTAGGACCTATAAAAACATATTTTTGGTTGGTTGAAAGAGATTGCCACATGGCAATAAATTCGCCAAGTAAAAAAAATATCTGAGTTTCCATTCAAAAGGAACATCCAGTAAAGCTAAAGCGAAACCGTTGACAAGATTGTTCATCATTTCGCTGTCGGGGCTGGTAAAGAGGACATAGTGCCAAATCTTCTTATCTCATCACATAACCTTCGATTTATTTGACTTTATAAGTTTCCTACTTTTAAAACATCACGCTATTTCCCTGTCGAGGTAGGCAGAGGATCTAGTGCCAGACTTTCCTTAACCATCAACGTTCACATACAGCTCTTACAATTTCTATTAATTTTTTCAATTCCTTCTTTCAAAATATAATTTACTTTTTCCAACCATACTTTCTATGGGCTTCCTCTACCACGCCTTCTATTCAAATTTGCACTGCATATTTGTTTCGTAATATTTCTTCATTCATTTGTTCTACATATCCAAACCATTTCACAATGCTCTTATTGATTTACTTAATATTCGTACGTCAGCTTTTACTTCACATTCATTCCTGACCACTTTATTCCGTTTTATGTCATACATTGTCATTCCATGCATTGTTTTTAGTGTACGCATTTCAACAACATTAAATTGGAACTTTTCAGTTTTTTTCAGCGTTCATATTTTACTTACATGTATCACAGTTAGTACAGAATATTTTTGTTGATCTACGCAGATTTCGGTACTGTCCTGTTCAAGTATAAATGTTTGAATGCCCTGTTGACTTTGTTTCTTGTCGCTACACGTTTTAGACTCGTTTACACTGTATATTTATTATCTTATTATTTCTTCGTTCACTCGTCCTACGTGCCCAAACTATCTTTTGTAAGAATACGTTTCTTTATCTTTTTCAACACATCGTTATAAAAAAATGCTATCTTTTATAGTTTATATTAAAGGCCACCTCTGTGGCCTAATGGATAAGATACTTAACTTTTACCCGAAAGTTTCAGGTTTGATTCGAAAAAATAAAAAATATGGGTATTTATCTGGTAAAAGAATTTCCCTTTTCAAGGTGATCGATGAATATTATACCATGCGCATCCCAAAATAAGGAGGTCATAACCTTACCGGCCGACTGTTGAGTTTTTGGTCGCTTCGGACGACTTGAACCGGCTGCTCTCCACTCAGCTGACTGCCGATTTGATTCCGGAGTATAGTGGTGGATTCAAGTTTCATCCATTGTCACATACCGACGCAAAAACTTCTGTTTATTTCGCGTAAACAGTGCCAAACATCGCTCTGAATCATCGATGCGTTGTTGTTTCTGTTCCATTGTGAGCAAACGCGGCACCCATTTCGAAAAAAGCTTTTTCATGACCAAATTTTCATGCAAAATAATGTAAACACTACCAAATGATATCTTCAGAATGTCAGCTATCTCACGCTACTTTATTTTGCGATTTTCCATCACGATTTTGAGTTTTTTTTATGTTTTCTGGTGTAACAGCCTCATTTGGACGACCAGAGCGTTCAGCATCATTTATGTCTGTACGACCGCGTTTGAAATCAGCATACCACCGACAAATGATTGTTTTCGACGGAGCAGAGCCCGGATAACAATTTGCAAGCCATCGCTGAGTTTGAACGGTATTTTTTCCCATAAAAAAGCAATGTTTTATCAACAAACGAAATTCGGTATTTTCCATTGTTTTGAAAATAGCAAAAGTAGCGTCACTAAAACCACTGTAACTCAATGACACAATGTTGGAATGTCACGAAAGTTTGACACGTAACTTCTAAAGACTGGTACTAACTGAAAATGGTATGAATTTGTTATTAGAGGTGCCATCTGTTGGTTCGTCCCGGGACTTATTGATCAATGTGTATATCCTGAAATTACGGATATATTTCGAAGCATATCACAAATCAATCAACTGTTTATTATTACTAAAAAAAATAAACTGCCACTAATCCGTCTACCTCCGGTTATCCAATCTAAAAAACTCAGGAGTCAAAAGACAGCACACATGCCAATTGTTGACGAATGGTGGTCCATTTGGACGGAATGTAGGTAGATAAAGCTGTATAATGACATTACACTGCACGTACGATTTAAAACTGACATGTACTGGTGAACTGGTATGAAGTTAGACACAATCGGAAAGCTATTATTGGTCAATTTGGACATGCTCTTTTTTATTGGTTTAAAGCCTGGACAAGATTCTTCTTGAACAAAATACTGTGTTTTTTATTATGATTTTAAAATGATTTATGTGCTTTTTTTATTAAAATTTTAATATTAAACGGCTCCGTACCATCAATAAGAAGAAATCTGCTTTATCAACTCATTTTTTGTATCCGATGGACATGGTATTTTTTTAATGTTACCTCCTCATGTGTGTGACATCTTGCCACCTATATCACCAGCATTTTTTTCACATTTATTATATTTTTAATATACAAGTCATTTTAGATAGAAAAAGGTGTATGGATGAAGAAAAGGCTAATGATGTGTGTTGAGATAGGAATATCTAGCCCACTGTCCTCTCGGTCTACCCCGACAGGGAAATTGAACGACATTGAACCTATGCAATATGGGTATGGGCCGAAAAACATCTGACGACCTCGCGGCCGAGCTCACCCTCTATGTTTTTTAAAATTATTTATGTATTATTACACATGACAAGAAATATATATAATTTGCGAAAAAACAACAGGTAATTTAATTTGGACATACTGTACTTTAATGGATCTGGGTTTGTCACCTTTCATTTGTCGTATCCCCAGTAAACTAGGATTTTTCCTGTATCTCACTGAGGATATTTAGCATGAAAAAATAAATCGATACTTCTTTCCGATTTTTGATTACACAAAAACAAAACCCCGTTGCACGCTCTCATCAACCTGACAAACAGTGACACTCAATTACAACTGGAAACATCATGCGGAATCAAACTCTTCACACTTCATCACTCCAGAAAGACCAAACCTGTTCATCCCATAATATACCGCACACAATCATAAGAATAAAAACAAAAACAAAAGTAAAACCAAAAATGAAACAAAAATAAAACCAAAAAATTGATGGGCGTGTATGTCGACTGGGGGATGTAACGACATGAGCTCAAAATTTTTGAAAGCTTCTTTCTTACATGATTGTTTGTCCATTGCTTTCTTCTGCATTTAACCTTTGCGTTAATGTCTACTACAAAATATTTCAAGCACATCACTTGCAAATTGTCTTCTTTGTTCCTATGTAGCTTGTGTCCCACAAGTTCTGTAGATATTGTCAGAAACAAGTCCTTTAGATATTGTCAGAAACAAGTCCTCTAGATATTGTCAGAAACAAGTCCTCTAGATATTGTCAGAGACAAGTATTTTCGATTATTTTATTATATTTAAATGATGCTAGGTAAAACTTTTGGCGCAATCTTCGCAAACCATCTTCATATATAGCCATTACTTAAACGTCGGTAGTACAAGTACTCGTACAACAACTTATAACTGTTTTTGTTTTGCTTATTTACTTGCCTAAGTTTATGAACTTAAGTAATATTAATCTATGATTTATCTTTAATATAAGAAAGTTAAATCATATAACTTTCCCGCCGCCCCCTCTTATCTCATCGAAAATATTCAGCGTATTTCCGCTCACGGAATTTCGACACGTTCAAACAGAGATTGTTTAATGACTTTTACAGTTCACCGATATTATTTTTTACGTGTTGTCGTTTACTGTTCCAGAAATGATATTCTCATTTCTTAAAAACATCTTAAAAAATATGCCATATTTCGAAGTTTTTATAACTTTGTTTGACTGATATTTTTATCTGAATTGTTTACCTTCTGAATTTGATTTTTTACACTATATCTTCTTCTTCCTCTAAGTTTAGGTCGTATGACCTGTTTGTGACGGTAGGCTGTCCTGGGATGATGACGTCCAGCTGTCATTCCACCTTTTCGGCGGCCTTCCTGGTAATCTCCTGCTGTTAGGGTTTTCAGTCTTAGCGATTCTTGCTACTCTTATATCCTCCATGCGGTCCTCATGGTCCCTCTAGAAGCGCCTTTTGTTTCTTCTCCACCTCACTATGTATTCAACACCACAGACAAACTTTATCGTCTCATTTCCGATTCGATCTCTAAGAGTTCTGCCTGCAATAGAGCGTAGGGTTCTCATTTCTACCACTCTGAGAAAGGTTGGTATGGAGGAAAGAAAAATCAGGAATAAAACGCGTTACAATGCTGACTAGAAATCAAGAGTTTTTTCAGTCACTTCTTTTTTTTTAATTGAACTTTTTTGGTGTGAAAGCGGAGAAATATGTCTCTTGAGATAAAGAAATATGACGATCTATGCTCTTTACCTACCACAACAGAGAAACAGAACTGTGACGTGTATTGATAAATGCGTATTTAACGACATAGATTTTTTTTATCTTAAATTTCAATGTCGTTTTTAGCACGATTTGGTTTTAAGTGCCGAGTAAAGTGGGTTAAGTATTGATTTTAACATTGTTGAAGTAAAGCAAGAGATTTTACTTAAATTTAATTAATTTATTATATTTTCAAGCCTTTTACACATTTCAGGTTGCCCTTATTCGTACTATGAATATATTAATAAATATAAAACTAAAACAACGTACTACCTTGATCAAAAAGTTTTAGGACGGGCCACCGTGTGGCGCTGTCAGTCACCCGATTGGAATTTTTTTTTGTTAGTTTACCACATCTATCATTGGCACTTTCCTCTAAATTTCAGCATCATAACTTGATATTTTTAAAAGTAACGTTGTATTGAGTACATCTACCTTTGTGCATGTTTTCGATTTTTTACAAGTTTGAAAAGGGCATCAACTGTGCATCAACGAGTTTGCATTAAATTCTGTGTGAAAAACGGATTTAACGGTCCGCAGACCTTGGAAATGTTAGAGAAGTGTTTTTTTGGTGGCACGAACGCTTCAGAAGTGGTCGTGAGTCAGTCGAGGATGACGAACGCAGTGGCAGTCGAAAACCGATGAAAACATCGATAAAATCAAAGAAATGTTGGCCGAAAACCGTAAATTGACCATCAGAGAGCTGGCAGAGGACTTGAACATCGCTTATGGATCCGCTCAAGACATTTTGGTTAGTGATTTGGGCCTCTGCGTTGCAATCGATGGGAAGTATTGTGAAGGGTACCATATCGATTTTGATGAATAAACTTGTATTTTCGAATTTATGAAGAAAGCCCTAAAACTTTTTGATCAAGGTAGTATACAGCAAACAATATTTATATGACTGTTTATAAAAATTATAATAAAAATTGATATGTTTAACATTACAACAAAACATTATTAATAACGTACAAAGTTATTTTCAGGATTTTCCTGAATTTATGAGTTTTTTCCTGAAAAAGTTGAGTGACACATGAAAGACTTTTACATCAAAACACACACGGTTTAAAAGTGCGATTGCTCTATTCATCGAACAATTTTAAAAGCAGGGTGCGTTGCCTGAAATAATGATTATGGGTGCGTTACCTCAAAAAATGATCTGGAACATATAAACTTTTTAAGACAGATAGGTTAATAAGGTTTCCCTTCATCATCATCCGGTCGTAAAGCTCATGGCTGAGTATGGTATAGTGACTCCCATGGTAGCCTCTGACACTCCTCGCGATCTATCCCTGCATTTCGCGACTTGAAAGACAGTTGTTAAGACTTCCAGTTGCGCCTCTCACTTGGCCATTCCAACGTATTGGGATTATTTCTCTTGTGCGTCGTTTTTTTTACACCTCCAGTAACTACAAACCTCTCCAAGCGATCTCTTTGACCACAAGTAATGTGCAAATGAATCGAAGGACTCTTCGAAGGCATATTATTGTCAATGTGTCGGTAATTCTTAGTTCTTCGAGAGCGAAAATTTCCCTTAAGTTAACTATAAAGTGGATACGCAATGGAAGAGATATTTTAATTTTTATTGACGTATATTTAAGCACCCACAATCTTTAATGACGTATAGTTAAGCACGGGAACTTCACCAGAATTTCCTGTAAAGGTGGGGGTACATCAAGGATCGGTACTAAGTCCGTTACTGTTCATCTTAGTCATGTACTATTTAACTAACCAGGAAATGAACAGTCTCCTAAAGATCCTACTATTTGCAGACGATATCGTATTAATAAATGAAAAACATGAAGACCTGCAAAATAGTCTGGAAAGGTGGAGAAGAATCTTGGAGGAGAATGAATTGAGACTGAGCAGAAAGAAAACAGAGTATCTGTACCTACCATTCGAGAACACAAATGCTGTCACTCCCATAATGCAAATGGATGGAGAAACGTTACCGAATTGTGACTCCTTTAAGTATCTTGGGTCACTCATCCAAAGCGATGGAGGATGTGCAGCAGATGTAACACAAAGAATTAGTGTGGGATGGATGAAGTTAAGATTAATGTCGGGAGTTCTATGTGATCCGAAAATGCCAGTCAAGTTAAAAGGAAAAGTATACCAAACGATTGTCAGACCCGCACTCCTCTATGGCTCCGAATGCTGGACGATGTATAGCTCTTACTCTAGGCAATTAGAAACTGCTGAAATGCGCATGCTAAGATGGTCAGCTGGTGTGTTCCTAAGAGACAAAATAAAAAGCTCGCGCATTCGTGGAAGCCTAGGTGTTACAGACATCAACAGCAAGATGGAGGAGAGGTGATTGAGATGGTATGAGCACATTGGACGCAGAGCACCCAAACACATTGTGAACCAGGCAATCTCCATGGATCTTTCTCGAATAACAACCAGAGGAAGACCAAATAATTCATGGGTGGTGCAAAAAGATAACCTTATGCAGAGGCACGGCCTAGGGGACGTAGTCCGGGACAGAAGAACATACAACCTGAGGACGAGGAGAGCTGACCCCAACAGTCTTCGCAGACAGTGAGTTGGGATGGAGCCAGGGAGAAGAAGTTAAGCACCCGTAATAAGAAGACACCAGGATAAAGCCAGGAACAAATATCCATAATCCCTCATGTAGAGAATTATTTTTAACCAAATAAAAAACAAAATTCTTGTTATTAGTTCAACCATACACTGTAAATTCCACTTTATATAACGCTATAACTCTGCCGGTTTCAAGCTTTTCACCTCATCATCAGAGGAGCACTTTATCGTTATATAAAGTGGAATAAACAGTGTTTGACTTAACAAATTACAATGTCTTGAATCAAAGAAAAGACATTTGTTGCACTTTGTGATATCATGTTTCTAATTTGTTTTAATATTATAAATATATCACTTATTTTTAATTTTGTATTTATCACTGTTTTAAAACATTTTTTTATTTAAAATCTATAAACTATAATACATTTAAAGCCTCTACAGTGTCAACGCCTTTACTATAAGTAGTATATAAAAACAAAGTTCGTTTTCAAGTGAAAGTTATAAAAAATATAAAAAGAAATTCCTGTAAAAATTAAGTGAAAAAATATAACTCAACATAATCCATCACCGGCCCTGACTTGAACATCAATTCACCCCCATTAATCAAGAGACGTACTAGTATATACCTATATATACTTGTTTACATGTATACGAATATGTATCAACCCTTTTGGCGCCACCTCGTTATATTCAAAGCTTGACCGGAAATGAATTTTAAAGGGTGCTTTTTTAATTGAGGAAGCCCCTTATTGCTTTCCATTGATTGCACTGTATTCATAAAATTTTCTTTGTATCTGGGATTTATATTTGTTCGAATAAAGGTTTTTTTCTGAATACTGGTTCAGAATTGATACCTTTCTAAAATTTGACAGACTGAGTTTGATGCAAACATGCCCATTTTCTGAGTACTTCGGTTAAATTGTACCAAAATATAAGGTATTTTATTTAGAATTGAAGTAATGCATTTAAAAAAAAAACACGTTATTTATAAAACTTTGTGAGTTTATTCATTTCAGCGTGGGAGTGATGTTCAAAATAAAATATTTGTAAAATGTAATTCTTAGTTGTTCCTACATATGACCATGCTATAGTTCGGAAATTCTAGGATGAGTCCTGTGACAGCTCACAAATTTGCCCCAATACAACCTTATGTAATGTATTTACCTAAATAAATTGCTATTTATTAGAATTGAGGCTTATATTAAAGTTGATAAAATAATTAAAATTACTGAACATCGTTACAAGGTTGTATTGGGGCAAATTTGTGAGCTGTCACAGGACTCATCCTAGAATTTCTGAACTATAGTGGAAACATTTTTATTTCCGGTCCAATGTCATCAGTAACTCAGCAAATGTTGTTTTTGAATTCGCCGATTGACTGTGGATTGTTCACGTTGCCTCTGTCCTTTACAAAGCCCCCAAAAAAAATGTTTAGTGGCGTCAGATCGCACGATCTCGCCGCTTAATTGATGTCCATATGTTATTTTGTTATTATCATCACAATATTTTTGTCATTATAATCGCAATCTTTTTGTTGTTATCATCGCAATCCTTTTATTGTTATCATTGCAATCCTTTTGGTGTTATCATCGCAAGTCTTTTGTTAGTATCATAGCAATCCTTGAATGTTTATAAAACTTTTATACTTTCAGAACCACAATGTGACATTTTTTAAACTTTTGTGATTTTTGAGTTGATATTTTTCAAGTAATATTTTTTAAGATAAATTTTGAGGTAATATTCGTATTTTTTAAACAATATTTTTGAGATAATATTTTTGAGGTGATATTTTTAAGTAATAGTTTTAAGGTAATATCTTTCATGTGATATTTGTGAGGTAATATTTTAAAGTAATAGTTTTTAGGCAATATCTTTAATGTGATATTTTTGAGGTGATATTTTTAAGTAATAGTTTTAAAGTAATATCTTTAATGTCATATTTTTGTGGTTATATTTTTTAAGAAATATTTTTATCTGATATTTTTGAGGGAATATTTTTAGGTGATATTTTTGCGGGGATACTTTTAAGGCGATATTTTCAAGGTAATATTTTTTTGGTTATTCTTTGAGGGGATATTTTTGTTGAGGTAATATATTTTAATTAATACTTTTGGGGTAATATTTAATTGGTGATTTTTTTTTATTTGTGCTTTAATGGAGCATAACTTGATTTTTTTTAATATGTTTTGTATTCTTAACCCTTAGAAAAGACGTTTTTTTCACTTAGTTGTGTCATGTTTATAGTTTTTTAATAAAATAAAATTTAAAAACAACTTCATTGTTTTTTTCACTTTTGAGCTTTAAACGGAACCTGTTTTATGCAGTTTGAAACTGCTTTTGTAAAGCAAAACAAACATGTCACTTTAATTTAAGTTTATTTAGTATCTATTTTACATTTAACTGTTAAATCTTTTTGTTAAAAATATTTCTACTATCGCCAATTGATACCAATTCTGAAAATATTCCTACTATCGCTAATAGGTACCAATCCTGAAAAACTGAAATAAAAAATTGATTTCATTTCATCTGAACCGATTTATAAATCTTGAATAATGTGATCAGCTGTCAAACTGTCAACAATCTGTCTTGCTCACCTTTACATGTGTTAACCGTTATATGATCATGTTTTTTAACTTGTTTGGTGAAAATGGATAAACGAGTTGTATCCGAAAGAACGAGTTTGGTCTCGGGAATGAAATTTAGGTTTCAATATTAAAAATAAGCCTTTCTTTAGATATTCCTGAAAAGAAAAAAAGTTCTTTACACTGAGATCAACCTTATTTGAAAGAGAGAAAGTAGTGTTGTCACCAGTACAGTATGGTGCTCACGCAAGTAGTAAAATCAAGATATTTTAATAAAAAGTATTAACGAGTGAAAAAATAAAAAAAATAATATTGACATCATAGCTGCCTGTATCATAGAACTGCCTGTATCATAGAACTGCCTGCATCATAGAACTGCCTGTATCATAGAACTGCCTGCATCATAGAACTGCCTGTATCATTGAACTGCCTGTATCATAGAACTGTCTGTATCATAGCTGCCATGATGAGATAGACATTTAGATATTCGAATTCAATCAGGTTTTTTGCCTGCAATGGTATAGGGGTTTCCGTTTAATTATTTCTGAGTATATTTCACAAACATATATTATCAAATATAAATAATTCAAACGAAGAACAAGTATACATTATAAAAACTATGAGAAAAAAGGCTCCATATATTTCTTCTTGAAACTTCAGTCCTGAAAAATCTGAAAGAATATTTTCAGCGAGGTACAAAGACGTATTATTACTCGTACTGAATTCGTGACTCGGGTCGTATTTCATTCAGTGATTACTTGATACGTGGCTTCATGAGAAAACTTTTTTTTAATTAAAATATTTTTACGACTTGGAAAGGACTATTTATGGATTGGTCTTCTCTTGGCAGTGTTTTTTTTTTTGTTGTAAACTTCTAAGATATTGTCCTTTGGATGAAATATTATGCCATTAACTCGTATGTTACTTTTTTTAATATCACAAACAACAACTTCTACTTTTTTACATGACTCTCCATGACTTAATAGTTAAAGTTTGTCATGTAATGAAGTCTTAGAATTTAACTCCCAATGGTGAACTTGTTGTTTTTAAGGTTCTTTATTCTCAATATTTCAGAAGAATTTGAAACTTTTTTGGAAAAAAAATTGATATATTTGAGTAGGCTAGTTACATTTGTATTTTTTTTATTTTTTACATTTTTTTTGTAAATTTTGATTGTGACAATTCAAATGTGGTAAGAGGTATCATACAAATAATAACAATTTAATTAATTATATGGTTATTTTTGTTTCTCTATGGTTTATGTAAACAAAGATACCATCAAGCTATGTCCTTTTTGGGTTTGGCATAAAAGAACACATTGAACAATCAGACCTCTTCGAATCCTGCTGGTGGAATCATAAGTGTGTTTTTTTTTTCAGTGTACAATTCCATGATTTTTTATATCTATGCCTTTGTATTTTACGTATTTTTATCTACGATTACTTGTGTATTTGTATCATTATATTCCTTTTCTTTTTCATTTTATTGAATAAAGTAATACATAACACAAACATTTGTCAAAGGTTTTACCTTTATGTTGTACAAATTTATATATTTTGAACGAATATAATTTATATATTATGACTATGAATTTACTTAATTTTAATTTCCTACATATCTTTTTATTTTGAAAAATCTTTATATATATTTTTTTTAATATTTAACTTCTAAATACTACTTATAACTATATAACAATATGTACAACTAATTATTTTAACACTGATTATTCAGTACGTACATGAACACTCGTTCAGGCTTCTTGAATTCCATCACATTAACTCAGACCTAGGTCCTCCCAGCTAATAGTGTAGGTGGACTAGTCAGACAACAGATAATGCTTAAATACTACTTATAACTAGATAACAATATGTACAACTATTTATTTTAATACTAATTATTCAGTACGTACATGAACACACGTTCAGGCTACTTGCATTCCATCACATTAACTCAGACCTTGGTCCTCCCAGCTAATACTGTAGGTGAACTAGTCAGGCAACGGATGATGCGTCAAAAGCTTATGCTTATAACGGAAAGGTAGGTCGAACTTACTCTCGTACACCCCCAGACCAGTGATTAGAGGATTACTGAAATTCTGTTGGCTTCTATAGAACTTCATGGTTCCAGCGAGGACGTGGGGTTCGAGGGTTTCTTCACGCTGTTTAGCGTAAAGTTGGGAGTGTTTGGTTCTGAGATGGGTGTTGAAAGAGATCTTAATGCCTTATTTTGTACTCGTTGAAGCTTCAAGTGATTCATGTTGCTCACACTACCTCAAATTGGTGCAGCATATGTCAAGATGGGACGAATAAGGGTTTTATAGAAGATAAGCTTATTTTTGGGTGAAAGGAAGCTGCGTCGATGGAATATCAAACTGATAACCCATATGTCCTTATGACCTATCTTTCTGATGGTATTCAGATGGATTTTCCATGTCAGTTGCTGATCAAGGTGCAAGCCAAGGTGTTTGACATCGTCCCGCTACTCGACCAGGCAACCACCGACAAATAAGGGCGTCAATGGTATTTTTTCCTTGACTTTGCGGAAGAACATGATCGCCTCATATACATCATGGGTAAATAATTAAATAATACTTTCCTCTGTAATTTGTTTTGTAAAGTGTAAATATGTAGGCTAAAAAATATGTGTTACGCTCCTGATCAGGTTTTTTCTCTATATACTGAGGTGATTAAAAATCGAAGGTGTCATATGGGATGAACCCAGAGCTTTTGATTATATATCAAAGACCATGGTATTGTTGCGACCGTATGCGCGGTCACTGAACCCACGAGATGACCTTTGCCCACCTTAACAATGCGAGACAAACAATGCCAAAGTCCACGCGATCGGTCATTCAATTCACTACCAGTGAAGACCGCATTCCATGAGGAAAGGAGAGGGCAACACATATTTCGCGCTGTCTCTCAAAACAAAAGGATACCTACGCGCGATAATAAACATATTGTAAGCGCAAAGACGAGACAGCGATATATCTCGTGCGCATTCCCGCACACGTTCAAAAAACATTATAAATACCGACGTTTGTCAATAAAATTCCTCTTTACATATTTCGATTTCGACAAGTTTTTATTTATCAACAATCACCCTCATCATCTCTCCTTTAAGGAACACACGTTCCTAAAGTATGATTTCCATAAGTTAATTTACATTTAGTTCTCACATTGAGAGTTTGATCCTTCTAACAAATCCCGATAAAGTTCAGGGATTTGTCATTAGAGTCTATAAGGCATTTGAGGGTGACGCTCGGTATATTATTCATTGGTTTGCTGTAGATTGGAGTTAACCTCAATCAGAGTTCCTGATAGTCCCTGAGTCCATAGAGATTTCAGTGACACAGTTATTGCAAAGACTATGGATTTTACCCATGGCTCTGTATATATTTAAAGTCGATATTACTCCATAAATCTCATACATACAAATTGCTAACAAGAAAAATAACAAAGCGTTTTTAATTGTTTTTTCTATTGTGCCATACAATTTTTAAGACCATCGTTAATTACGACTTTTTTCAGTGCTACATTTATGAACTGTGCTGTTAAAAACATCACACGGAATGGCCTTATTAGTTGAATTTTTTAACATCGATTTCTTTCGTATATCGGTGGATGAATTAAACTCATTCAGTAACTTTAAAGGCAAAACAGAGCCTTCACAGGGAAACTTTAGTTTCATTATTCCTGTTACCGTTTTATTTTATTGAGACTTCAAAAAGAAATTGTAATTATTTGACAAAATAAGTATAAACCTATATCAAATGCGAAAAAAATAAGCTAAATAAAATAATCAATTGTAAAACGTTTAGTATAAGTCAATGCAAATATTTTGTCAAACAGGCTTTCAAAAACGACACGTGTTACTCTAAACAGAATACAGCCTTTTTAGCATAATTCTGTCATGTAGCTCATGACTGAGCATCGTGACTCCCATGGTAGCCTCTGGCGACTTCTCTCCATTCATCCCCGCACTCCACGGTTTGAAGGGCTGTCATGTTGCGTTGTTAATGGTTGTCCTGTTGCATCTCTCACTTAGTCAGATACGCAACAGGACTATCATTATCTTAATCCAACTCATTGGGATTATTTCTCTTGTGCGTCGTCCTTCCACGCCTCCAGTAACCACAAACCTCTCCAAACTGTCTCCTTGGCCACGAGCAATGTGCCCAAAGAATTGAAGGACTCGTCTAAAGCATATTGTCGACAATATGTGTATATATTTTTTGTAGAGAAAATTAAAATAGAATCTGTTCAAAAAATTATATAATTCCTATAGTAAATTAAAGAAAATTGAAATGTCATTTAAGAAATCCACATAAATATTAAAATGCTGAAAACTTTATTACTTTACAGTGTTGTATTAGTTTATTTAAATTCCTTTCAGGAATCTTATATTAGATATTTATACACCTTTGTGGTGTCATGTTAATAAATATTTAGTATTCACTACTGTTTTATTTAAGTTCACTACCGGTTTCGATAAGACCTCCATCTTCCTCGTCAGGGGAAAATTAACAGACTTATGTCTTTAATATATTGAGATGAGTAGTGACTAATAAAGGCAGGGGAGTGGAATGAGAATAGGAAAGTTTTTTTTCTAAAAACAAACGTTAAATAATACCAAGTGTACTGAACCGTACAAAGACTGTAGAAGAGGTGGATGGCTGCCGCTCGATACTTGGAGATTTTGACTCACTTTATGCTTTTCCGGTGAAAAGTAGCAGGGGGAAGAGATTCCTCTTTTGCAGGTAGAAGTTGGTCGTGAGTAAAAGTCAGTAGACTGTAGTAAACTGAGAATGTATTTTTTGACGTTTTGCGCTCCTTATATGCGGCCAATCGCTCATCGTAAGCGCCTATTTTGGCCCGTGCATGCCGTCATGGCTTGCGAGATATTACATGTCTCGCACGTTTTCGCATGCATGGGCCAGCCGACTCTTGATACTAGCTCTCGCGGAGGCCACGCATGAGGAACATTTCATTACGGTTGGTACAAAACAAGTACATCAAACAAACATCTTAAAAATATCAAATAACCAACAAAATATACATATATTTAAATATACACCATATAAAATAAACACCATATTTTTTTAGGTGACGTACACATCCGATACACCAAGTTAATTTCAATAATAATCTTCAGCCAAATATGTTTCCGGTTCAAAAAGAATCATTTTGACATCTACCTACTCCTCTACCCTTTTTAGCAACTACTTCCCTCCCCTTCTCCTGTAGGTACCTATTAAAATTAGAAAAAAATATTCCATAATTTAGACGATGAACCCAAAGGTCTTTGAAACCGGTAGTGGACTCAAATAAAACATTGATGAATACAAAATATATAACAAGTATTTTATGTAAAAGGAAAAATAAATAAATAAAACACTCATTTTATATTTTTGTGTTCACCACTGGTTTATCTTTGGGTTAACTACCGGTTTCGAATCGAATCGATCATCGTCAGGTGAAAATAAACTATACTTTAGTTTTAATTAATAGTAAAAAAGTTTACCTTCACCTGACGATGAAGACGGTCGTCTTCGAAACCGGTAGTAAACCCAAAAATAAACCAGTGGTGAACACAAAAATATAAAACCAGTGTTTTTTTTTACAATTTTTTCCTTTTACATAAAACATGGCACCACAAAGTGAAACTATAATCTTTTCGAAGATTCAAGAAATAAAAAGTGTTTTATTTATTATATTAATAGTTTATTAAAATTGTTTCTTTTGTGGCGGTCGCACACGCGGTAAATGACCGATGAAATGACCTTTGAATTCCTTAGCAATGCAAAAAACACAAGTACGAAGTCCACGCGCCGGTCATTCAACGCATAGCCGACGCGGAGCGCATTCCATGCTAGAGCGAGAACGCACCACATCTGTCGCGCCAGTTCCGTAAATAAATTATCACCTACATACGACATTAATCGTTTTGCGAATGCAGAAACGAGACTAAAGATATCTTGCTCGCATTCCCGCACACACGCGGGAATAGTATAAACACCTACGTTTACTAATAAAAACTCTCTTTCCGCATTGCGATCGAAAACGTGTTTTATTTATCAACAAATCATCATCATCTCTTCCCTCTAGGACACATCTCCTAAACTTTTATGAATCGCGTGAAACTGGTAATGATTTTTATTTTTTTCCTTGTATATTTTTATATTTTTGCCATCAATAAACGTGATGTTTATCATTATTTCCACGCATTTTCTTTATCGATTCATATGAATGAATGAATGAACCAAACATTTAACCCCCTAATATACGCATATTCAGGAAATCTCAATATAACACAGAATAAAACAAACGCTCAAAGTTAATATTTTCAAAGATAAAAGACGGTATTTAAAGCACTTGAAACTCTCACGGTTCTATAAATCCAGGATTATATCCGTGAAGTCCTGTGACATAAGTATCGTAAGATTTATCGGCAGGACATGAATCCGGGGGATGAAAAGGATTCTTCGTGGATATGGAAAGGAGCGGGAAGAATTAAGGATTTAATATCGAGTTACTGACGTGCCAATGAACCTGTATTATTCAGTGGAGATCCCTTTCTCATGAAGAATTTCAATTGTATTCAAATTCTTACATCCTTTAGTTTCCTTTCCTTATTTTTAAACTACTCCTTAACACGAAATTTTGGTTTTAATTAATAATAAAATGTGCATTTCTACCATTAAACCATTTCCCGTTGAAGTAGGCCGAGAGAAAATTAAGATAATCATACATATTAAATTTGTAATTTGTTTTTATCAAACACTGTTTATTCCCCTTTTTGTAACGGTATAACCCTACCGGTTTCAAGGCTTTCACCTAATCTTCAGGGAAGCACAAACAAGAAACTTGTACTAACCTATCACAATGTATTTAAACCTCCACAATGTTAATGCCATAACACATTTGCATAACACTTTTATTGTATACAGTATAACCTGGTGGCCGTATTGTCATGTTGCAATCTCCTCCTACCAAGCTAAAAGGTGTTAGGAGGCCTAGAGGGGAAAAAGTGTTCGTGCTAAATTAAAGAAAGCTCCTCATGAGGTTTTCGATAAAAAGTAGCATAAATATATTCCTATATGTAGGACACAACTTTCTGGATTACTCAAATACGTTTTTTTAACAAAGATGGATTCGTGCTAAATGAAAAAAGCTCCTCGTGGCGTTTTCGTTGCTAAATGAAAAATAGCTTCTCGTTGCTAAATGAAAAAAGATCCTCGTAGAGGTTTGATTTGCAAGATTTATACACGTGTAATTGAGTGTCACTGTTTGTCAGGTTGATGAGAATGTGCAACGGGGTTTTATACTCGTATAATAAAATTTTCGGAAAAGGTATCGATTTATTTTTTCATGCTATATATCCTCAGTGAAATACGGCAAAAGCTTAGTTTACTGGGGACACGACAAATGAAAGGCAACAATCCCAGATCCATTGAAATTGTGTGTTCAAATTAAATTAACTATGATGTTTTTTTAAGTATATTTCTTATCATATATAAAATAATAATAATAATAATTCTTTAACAGAGACGGATTCGTGCTAAATGAAAAAGGCTACTCGTAGCGTTTTCGATTAAAAAAAAAACAGCACAAATACGCAACAGTCTCTAAATATTTCTCTATGTAGTACACACATTTCTGGGCACAAATACGCAACATTCTCTAAATATTTCTCTATGTAGTACACACATTTCTTGGCACAAATACGCAACAGTCTCTATGTAGTACACACATTTCTGGGCACAAATACACAACAGTCTCTAAATATTTCTCTATGTAGTACACACATTTCTGGATTACTCAAATAAATTATTTGATATAGACGGATTCATGCTTAATGAATAAAAGCTACCCATATTTATTTATTTAACACTTTTATTGCAAATACAATCTAGTGTGCTTATTGCCAGGCGGCAATATCTTCCAACTAACCAGACAAACGTAAATGAAGCCAGTTACGTGGTTGCATAAATAATTCAAATGACTATCCATCCCCAAGAAATCCATAAACATATACGTGAGCACATGCCCACGAACCCCACAAAGACGGACAACCACCAGAACATTATTTTTCATATAAAGTAAGATATCATCAATCAAAAGGAAAGGAAGGGATGGTGGAGAGGAAAGGAAAAGAAAAATCAGGAATGAAAAGCAAGGTTTAATGTCAAGCTCATATCAAGGTATAATGCCAAATTATTTCTTTGATATTGTTTTTTTGAGTCGTCTTTGCTGGGTCTCGAAGTCGAGGACTCCATCGCCGTTCTAATGTAATTTCAGTTGGAAAATAAATGTATCGTGGAGTTTGTTTTATTTTTAAGTGAGTGAACCGTTGTACACCAGTAATAAATTCACCGGCCACACCGTAGAACTGGATCCGATGGCACACCGAAGTGAGACGATTGGAACGCACAGGCATATTTTTTAGTACAAACTTTACTTCTTAAAATGAACACTTATGACACAACAAGCCCTCAACCTAGTTGATAAAATTCTTCTTTTTTCAAACCAGGAATTTGATTTACAAGAGATCATAAAAAAAGATAAATATTTATTAATTTAATGCTTTATTATTCACTGTACAATATGACAAGTTATTGCCAAGTGGCAATGTCTTCCAACGAAGTAAGCGATTGTTTTATTAAGTTTTGATATAAAGGGGATGGGTTAATATTTTTGGTGTAGAGATTAAAATATATATATATCAAGACTTGTATTAACAGAAAATTCAATGAGGAAGTATAAAAAAATCTATTAAAAAAAACAGAAATATATTCGGTCAATTAGGGGAATGGAAAAATTATCCACCACGTTTACCCTCAATTCCCCACGTGGTATCACTTTGCCTTTCATTTATTAGGGAAAAGCGAGTCTCGGGAATGTTATCCACTTGTATGTTATACTCTTTGAATAAACAAAAATATCCTAAATAAAACTCAGCCTAGAGTAGAAATCGGATATTCTCAACCTTTAAAAACCTATGAAGTCAGGCAGCAAAGAAACCTTCACGTTCTGTCAACATATGTGCTTGACAATCCCAATTTTATTTCATATCCTCGCGGAAAATTTCAAAATTTCTTTTTTTTTTTCACAACACTCTCTTTGATAAAGGGGTGAGGGACATCTTTGCATACCAACACATTAAATTTCACATGCCTTCATTTGCAATTATGGAACGAACGTTGAACAATTATTAAGCGTGCGCCATTCCCATTTTCGTTTAAAAGAGAATTGAAAAAATGTCCTTTCCTCCTAGTTTTCCTTGTAACTATTCTTTATTCTTGAAGAAACTGCTTTTATTTTCTATCTTTATTATTCTGAATTTTAATGAATATTTTAAGTGATATCTGTCATGGATTGAATACATTAATAGTTGGACAAAAGCATTTCTTTCGTAAACAAACTGGAATCATTCCATCTGAAAAGAGACTCTAGATAAGATAAAGACACATTGTTTGTTTGTGCTCTCCTGGTGATGAAATGAAAACCTTGAAACCGGTAGGGTTACACCATTAAATAAAGTGGAATAAACAGTGTGTGATAAATCAAATTACGATGTACAAACACGTGGTAGTTAATGTAATCAGAAGAATAACAAAGTATTTTTTTGTAATTTGTTTTATCAAACACTGTTTATTACAATTTATGTAACAGTATAACCCTACCGGTTTGAAGGTTTTAAACTTATCATAAGGGTAGCAGAAACAAGAAGGATTGAGTATTGTTTATGCTTTTCTGATGATGAAGTGAAAACTTTTAAACCGGTAGGATTATATTAATGTGTCTAAGATTTATTTTCAACCTACGAAAGTGACGAAGACAAGACCCATGACGATTACATTCTCAATATTCATTTTTATTCTACATATTAGAATATTTAATTAATAAACCATTTCATTTCTTCATTTGGTCAAATTTAATTTAATTTACGACAGAGTGTTTACGACACAACAGACAAACCAAAATTTTACTCGTACAATCTCTGCTCTTTCCGATTCTGGACTATGCGGACGTATGTTACTTGGATGTTACAGAGGAACAGCTGGACTAATAACAGCGTCTTCAAAATGTGTGTCTAAGATTTATTTTCAACCTACGTAAGTACGATCATATAACTTCATACCAGAAAGCATTGAACTGGTTGAATGTTAGAAATAGACGCCAAATTCACATACTGTCTCTATTGTATAATATCCTTAACTGTACCGCCGCCCTCTCTTATCTCGCCGAAAAATTTCAACGTCTTTCCAATCATAGATTAGCGCTCAAACAGAGATTGTCTATTAACCTTTCCAGTTCACCGCTCCTCTTTTTTGATGTCGTCCTTTACTGTCCATGCAGTGAGACTGTGGAATCAGTTACAAACCAATATAAGACTCGCTCCGTCCTTAGCATGCTTTAAGAAGCGACTGAAAAAACTCTTAATTTATAGTCAGTAAAATAACGTGTTTCATTCCTGAATTTTCTTTTCCTTTTCTCTTCACCATCCCGTCCTTTCCTTTTGATTGATGATATCTCACTTTATATGAAAAATATTGTTCGGGTGATTGTCCGTCTTTGTGGGGACCGTGGACATATGCTCACGTATGTTTTTATGGATTTCGTATGGATGGATAGTCATTTGAATGATTTTTGCGACCACGTAACTTGCTTCATTTACTTTTGTCTGGTTGGCTGGAAGAGATTGCCGCCTGGCAATTAGCTCACCAGATTGTATTTGCAATAAAAGTGTTTAATAAATAAATAAATTATACCGTTATATAAAGTGGAATAAACAGTGTTTGATTCAACAAATCACAAACCTTCACAGTGTTAATGCCTTAACTATAAATAATATACAATATAAAAAGGTTATTTATTTTTAAGAGGCTTTGATTATTATGATCTTCATTGGTATATGTTTAAGAAGCAGATACATGACAAAAAAGAGACTCGCAATAAGGTTGAAAGCCCTGAAGCTCGGTAATCCCATAATTTAATCCAGCCACTCTGTTTTTGCATAAATAAAAGTTTTCCGATTTGATTTCTCCCCGTGATATTTGATTTTGTTTTGCTAATGCGACTTCGATACGAGGAAAAAAAAGATTTTCTCGAACGGAAAAAAAATCTTGGGTTACATTCCACATGAGAAAATACTTAGGTTACATTCCACATGAGAAAATACTAAGGTTACATTCCAAATGAGAAATAAAAAGAAAAGTTTATTCTGCATAGATATTTGAATTGTAATGTATTACATTGGACAACCAAGGGATTTTTATCGTGTAGCAATCTCTTCAAAGTAACTAAAAATGTGTAAAATAATTTTATTTCGTAATATTAACCATTAAAGGACAATTTATTTATATAAAAACGAGAATATGCAATGGGGTTTTATATGATCAAAAACCGGAAAGAAGTATCGATTTATTTTTTCATGCTATATGTCTTCAGTCAGATACAGGCTAAAACCTAGTTTACTGGGAACACGACAAATGAAAGGCAACAAACCCAGATCCATTAAAATTGTATGTATAAATTAAATAACCTGCTAGTTTTTTCGCAAATTATGTATACTTTTTGTCATGTATAAAATAAATAAATAAAAATTAAAAAATAGTGTCGTTTAGAGAATAGGTTCTTAAAGGGCGCTCTAACTTTGGATTTGAACCAACTGTTATTGACAGATTTAAAATGTTTCGAAATAAGTTAAGTGCAATAACAGAAAGGTGGTGGCTGCGTCCATTTGATCAGGTTCTTCGCCGTGTCTATGTATAATTGAAAAACATATTTGGTAAGAAAACCACAAAAACTTACCTTAGGTAAACGAACGGCAAAGAAACCTTTGTAGATATTCCAATGTGTGATTGTAACGCGTATATTTAAGTTTTTTTTTCAATATCATATGTGTGTGAACTTACAAGAATACATGTAGGGACAATGTTTGAAATAATACAGAATGAAGTGATAATGTGAACTTAAGGCTGATGTGTTGAGTAAGATGAAGAAGAGCACTCTGTGATGGTTTGGGCATGTGGAACGAATGAATGAATTAATGCTAACTAAACAGATACTGTCATGAATTATAAAATAATGTCCCCATCCAGCGAGTTCTACAATAGACGAACGAAGTTTCAAGTAATGTCGAAGAAAGAAGTGCCTAAATACCTGAGTGGGAAAAGTATAGTAACAACAGCGAACTTAAGGGGATATTCTACTCTAGAGGCGTGAATTTCAGGCGTTTTTTCAGACTTAATAAAAAAAAACAACAAATATTTTTCCCATGCATTTTTTACAGTTTGTCTATTGATGGTCTGAGAATGAACAAAACAAAATAAAAAAAAATAAAATTCAAAATGTTATCAACTGTTATATCTTGTAAAAAAAAGAGGTAAGCTGGTCGACACAATTGGAACCTTTTTGTAAATTTTAAATAAAAATCATACACAGTTTCTTAATAAAAAATAATGTCGTATTAGTTGGTACCAAAAAAAAAACAATCACAAAATGGCGGCTGTCTGAAAAATATTTTAATTTTTCTGCCATTTTTTTCAAATTTTTTAACCCTTTTTAAAATTTAAAAAAAAATTAATTAATTGTTTTGAATTTTTCAAGATAGGAACGATAGTCTGTCAAAGTTTCATACTTTATTTGAATTAAGTCAGTTTGATAGAACTTGAGATTTTATGTCGACCAGTTCGAAAAAAGTAGTTTCGAGAAAAACGCGTTTAAAGTTTTGAGATTATTGTCCGAGTCATTCCTTCTTTTTCCCAGTACCATGTCAGGTCCCCCCCAACGTTGAATATCACTTAAGAGTAGGCATCTTTGTCCCCGGCAGCCCGAAAAATATCCTCAACGCTCCTCATACCAGTCCAATCACGTATGTTATATTGCTGAGCCAGGAGATTTACCTTCTGCCAACACCTCTTCGATCCTTTATTTTGCCTTGGATGATCAGGTGCGGTAATTTGCACTTTTCTCCTCTAAGTACATGCCCCAAATAGGACACTTTCCGGATTTAAATATTAGTAAGCAACTCTCTATCAACTTTGACTCTTTGAAGAACCCTCGTGTTGCTGACCATATCCGTTCAGGGTATCCGTAGCATTCTCCGGTGCATCCACATTTCAAATGCTTCCAGTCGGTTCATACTACCTACTTTGTGTCATTGCGGTGTGGCGTAATTGTTGCCTAATTTATAGCTATAACTTCGTAAATATTGAGAATTTTAAAATTTTCTTTTGAAACCTTGTTTTTTAAAGTCTAAACTTTAAGAATATGCAAAAAAATAATCGATTTTTTCAAATTTCTTCAGTAGAATACCCCCTTAAGGTCCGACGTAGCTAGAGAAGGAAAATGACTCGCAACGTAGTAAATATACTGATGAAACTCCTTAAGGCCTGGAGTTCAAACAGTTTAGCAAACTGCCAGTACTTTGATAGAAAATTTCGTAATAAGCAAAACTAAACTAGATCGGAGAAGCCAATCGGTCCAAAGATGAACCAATTATGCATACATACTATTGTAAAAAGTCTGCATTTCAATATAACCTTCATAATTTTACTTTTATGCTTAGATACCGTAGCGTAGATCTGCTGTGCAGCTATCTGGAGATTATTTTTCAAGTCAATCAGTTTTTCACCTGTATCAATTAAATATACTATTGTAGTTTATCACCTGTATCAATTAAATATACTAGTTTATCACCTGTATCAATTAAATATACTAGTTTATCACCTGTATCAATTAAATATACTAGTTTATCACCTGTATCAATTATTGTGTCAATTTGAATCCTTATTCATTTTAATCATTGCATCTTCTTTAACACATTCACTGCGTATAAAATGTCATACATAGATGCTGAAAATTCGCGAATTTTTTAAAACCCATAACTGTTAAAAATCAAATTGTACTTTTTATTGAAACATCATATACAAGTGTATTCCTTCGTGTCTTCGAAACACATGAAACCGGCGACGAATCCTTATCGGGAGACGTTTATGAGTGCACTAAACATTCAAGGCTATTTTGTATGGACACGACATGTGTTCGACGCAGTGAACGTGTTAACTCCGTTTTCTGCCCAAAAGAAATCTTATTTATTTATTTAACACTTTTATTGCAAACACAATCTGGCGGGCTTATTACCAGATGGCAATCTCTTCCAACCAACCAGACAAAAGTAAATGAAGCAAGTTACGTGGTCGCATAAATCATTCAAATGACTATCCATCCCCATGAAATTCATAAACACATACGTAAGCATATGCCCACGAACCCCACAAAGATGGACAATCTCCCGAACATTATTTTTCATATAAAGTGAGATATCATCAATCAAAAGGAAAGGAAGGGATGGTGGAGAGGAAAAGAAAAGAAAAATCAGGAATGAAACATGTTATTTTACTGACTAGAAATTAAAAGGTTTTTCAGTCGCTTCTTAAAGCGTGCCAAGGACGGAGCTAGTCTTATATTGGTTTGTTACTAATTCCAGAGTCTCAATGAATGGACAGTAAAGGACGACGTATAAAAGAGGAGCAGTGAACTCTAAAAGCCAGCAAAAGCAATAAACAATCTATGTTTAAGCGTAGCCCTAATCCATTATTGGAAAGACGCTGAAAATCTTGTGCACGTATTGAATATTTAGGTATGATGAAAGATAAATTTCTTAAATAAGACTTTCAAATTAAAATTTGAAGAAGGAAATAAGAAAGTCAGTTAATTTACTCAGAATAAATTGTAATACGAGTATATTGTCTAAAAGAATTTGTTTAATTGACTACGGCCTTTGCAACCCTAAATTGGGGTATAAATTGATTGGATGGGGAAAAGCGTCCAAAACCTTAGAATTGAGAGGGTGCAAAAAACTAATAATCATTTTTATAGAAAAAGCCTTTAAGATATCCAAGTGAGCACTTTTTAAAGATTATGTCGTTCTGCGCAAAAGACAAATATAAATAATGAAAATGGTTGTCATGCTTCATAAACGCTCTGGAGTTCACGAGATGATTGCCCACATTTATCAGATCAGGAACAATAATAGAGAGACGAACTTAATGTTCAAAAGATGAACACTTATTTTGGCAAAAGACATTTATATTTTTTTAGCGAAGATAGTGTGTAACGCATTGCCAGATCAGTGTAAGTAATTTATTATTTTAAAGCTTTAATACATATTGAAAGAATGGCTTCTTTCTCAAGGCATCGCTGAATATATTATACAAAAGTGTTGCATATTGAATAATAAATAATGGTAGAGTCTTATTTTCTTTTTGTCTATGGTTATTGTTTTTTTTTTATTAAACAGAGTAAATTATTGTACAAACATTTGTCATGGCTATACCTATAAACACATTTATTACTTAACTAATCTTAATTATATGTTATCATTTATGCACTTACTTAATCTTATTTTCCTACATTTCATTTTATTTTATTTATTCAATCTTAATATATGAGATCTTAGAAATAATTAACACCTACATACTACTTATAACTAGATAACAATTCTTACACTAATTATTTAGCAAAAACAAGTCCACTCGTTCAGGCTACTTGTATTCCATCACATTCACTAAGACCTTGGTCGTCCCAGCTAATACTGTAGGTGGACTAGTCAGGCAACAGATAATGCTTCGGGAGCCTGTGCTTATAACGGAAGGGTAGGTCGGATTTACTCTCGTAAGCCCCCAGGACAGCGACTAAGGGATTGCTGTGATTTTGTTGGCTTTTATAGAACTTCACGGTCCAAGCGAGGATGTGGTGGCATGGTTATTGTGTTAAAATGCTGAATTCTTAGTATAAATACATCATGTACCAATTTGATTGTGGTTATTGTTTGTGGTAAATTCCTATTGTTGTTTTTTATTTTATTTTGTCCTTGAACTATAAAAATGACAATCTTACCCATATCAAGACATACCGTGTTAGCTCGACTATAGGGCGACCCTGATTATACTCCTAAGGCGACCCCTATTTTTTAATCTGCTTTTTGGAGAAAAAAACATCTCCCTCACCATTATAATTTCTGCGCTAAAGTTGTACGTCACCGCAAACTCAACCCATATCGAACCATCATTCGCCTGCACCAACCCATGCTGGCTTTAAAATTATCTTCTGGTATATTTTCGTTTCTTGCAATTTCGCGAGCTTTTAACTGCAATGCTTCTCTTGTTACGGGAAATCCCTTTTCGCGTATTTCCATGACGTAGTCTGCTGCCTTCCTGTTAATCTATTCAAATCTTAGACCCCCGGAATGCTTTTCTTGGGAAATGTGTATTCATCAAGTCATGTTTTTGTAAACGCCAACGTCTAACATTATTTTCCGTGATACCAAATTGTCTGGCAGCCGCACAGTTGTTGGTTGTTTCTAAAACACGCACCATAATAACCTTGAAATTGGAATCATAGCTTCTGCGTATTCCTCGATTCACTTGATTGTTTCAAGCTCCTCGTCTTTCAATATGGTCAGTCATAATATGTTTTTTATGTAGTAAGATGCAAAACGAAGCACAGTACAAAAAAAACACTTCATAACTGTCACAAATTACTACACGCAGGCTATGTGTAAACAATGACACATTTTGAACGCTCTCATTAAAAAATTGCCATTTCGCTAATCGCGAGTAGTGAATTTTTTGTTACCCACTATATTGGTGACTCGAATATAAGGCGACCTCCCTATTTACGTGTCGCCTTTTTAAATGAAAACATCGCCTTATAGTCGGGCTAATACTACGGTAGTTTTTAATTTACTTATCTTATTTCTAGTGATAAAAGCATTTAATAGACACATGTGATACACTGATTGACATAAAACAGGAATTCCTAGTTAGTGAGCCAGCAGGGCTACGCCAGCAGGGTATATGAGCATAGTAACTAAGCATGATGGGGAAAGGGTAATAAGTTTTTTTTCACGATTATCAAAATGTATATCTTCAAACTCCTGCTCTTTTATTATCGTATATTTACTTGTCCTATAAACTTAAACACTGTGCGATAACGCAGTGGTCTACCGTGCGGAAGGTTGCCGATTCAAACCCCGCGCTGTGATACTGACGCAGGTATTTTTTTCACCTAATATTCGAGAGAATAAAGATGTATGACTTCGGTCAAATCTATTCTTTAAAAAAAAACTCAGTGGTATTGTGAGTGCAGAATTGAATCATCTCGTGCGGCTTTTAATAAAATGAGAAGCGTATTCTGCGATGATAATCTAAACTTGAAACTTCGACAACTGTTAGTCAAATGCTACGTTTGGTCAGGGTTATTGCATGGAGTGGAATCATGAACCTTCAAAGTTGGCAGTATGAACCGACTGGAAGCATTCGAAATGTGGATGCACAGGAGAATGCTACGGATACCCTGAACGGATATGGTCAGCGACACAAGGGTTCTTCAAACAACCAACCGATGTTTATTTTAACCGTGCCAATAACGGAGCGGCCCTTGTATTTTGTACCATGCCAATGACGAACCCGAATTTTGTACCATGCCAATGATGGACCCTCAAAGTTGGTAGTATGAACCGACTGGAAGCATTCGAAATGTGGATGCACCGGAGAATGCTACGGATACCCTGGACGGATATGGTCAGCAACACGAGGGTTCTTCAAAGAGCTAAAGTTGATAGAGAGTTGCTGACTAATATTAAAATCCGAAAGTTGTCCTATTTGGGGCATGTATTTAGAGGAGAAAAGTACAAATTGCTGCACCTGATCATCCAAGGCAAAATAAAGGTTCGAAGAGGTGTTGGCAGGAGGTAAATCTCCTGGCTCCGCAATATACGTGATTGGACTGGTGTAAGGAGCGTTGGGAATCTTTTTCGGGCTGCGGGGGAAAAAGATACCTACTCTCAGGTGATATTCAACGTTGGGGGGACCTGACATGACACTGAGAAGAAGAAGGTGCTGTCAGTGAGTTTACTGGCGTGCAGCGGCTCAATTACTTAAAAAAACAAACTCAATGGCACAGCTTTGCTTTCGTACTGAATTTACGTTAGAGTGGCGAAGAGATCCTCGACTACGAGGCCCAGAAATTACGACCATTTTAATTTGTGAATATTTATGTGTTTATGAATATTTATGGTGTTATAAAGTATTTGGTAATAATTAATCTTTTTATTTTGATTTGTATGTAAGTGAAGGTGTGGGTTGATAAATATTTGTAACACTCCTCGTCTGGCTTCTTATCTTTACACTGAGTTTTCTAATCGATAATTTATTTTTCTTTGTTATCTATTTTCCTTAAACAAATCTTGTATATTTGTCCATAAGGTATAGTTAATTGAAATTTATTTTTATCAAACACTGTTTATTCCACGTTTTTGTGACGGTATAACCCTACCGGTTTCAAGGATTTCCCCTCATCTTCAGGGGAACACAAACAAGACTGAATTCTGTTCGAACTGGTACCGATATACACGCTTCAACGGTTGGGGGCTGAGGGGTGAGGGAGGCATGGGACAATTTCGGCCAAAAGCGGAGAGATTTTTGGGAAATAACTGTTCAACAGATGTTCGGATCGGTGTACTGACTTAGAAATTTCTAGGGCCTCTAGTCTGTCCAATTTATTTCCGTTACTACTGATATGTAAGAATTTGGCATCATCGATAGAAAAAGTATGGTTTTCACGGTGACAATGATTAGCCATTTCAGAATAAATTAGAAGATTTGTTAAGGCGGATTTGTGTTCAGGAAATCTCCATTCAAAAGATCTTCATGTCTTTCATATACAGAAATTATCACAGTCAGCACATAAAAGTTTATACACACCACTGTTGCTAAGTATTCCACAGTTATTTCCCAAAAATCTCTCCGCTCTTAGCTAAATTGTCCCATGCCTCCCTCACCCCTTAGCCCCCAACCGATGAAGCGTGTATATCGGTACTAGTTTAAACAGCATTTAGTTTTGTTTACGCTCCCCTGAAAATGAGGTGTGCACCTTGAAACCGGTAGGGTTATACCGTCACAAAAAAGTGGAATAAACAGTGTTTGATAAAAATAAATTACAATGTCTTTAAACCTCCACAACGTTAATGCCTTAACTATAAACAACATGTATAATTAATGAATTCTTGCCCGAAGTATAATTCATATTTCCTCTCGATCTTGAGTACTGAAACAGTTGTACTATATGTCTATGAAGCTCTATAGATAAGCGAACAAAATGAAATTATTTAAAAAGATATCTTAAAAGTATCATTTTCGCTTCAGTTGCAAATTAAATTAAGTGTTCTTCTTTAATATTGGACCAGAAATTAAATTACGAGAGACGAATTTCAGAAGAAAAGGACGTGCCATTAGCAATAATTATATCAGATATTTCTTAAGAGTATAATTGTTAACAGAATCAATATTGGTTATTTTGTTTCTTCAGTTCATTAATTTATTAAAGGTTTCGATTTTACTTTGTGAGGCTCCATATTATAATTAAAAAAAAAGAAACTTTTTTATTCCATTAACTTCTCCCTTCCTTCTTCTCCCTGGCTCCATCCCAACTCATTGTCTGCGAAGACTGTTGGGGTCAGCTTTCCTCGTCCTCAGGTTGTATGCTCTTCTGTCCCGGACTACGTCCCCCAGGCCGTGCCTTTGTGTCATGTTATCTTTTTGCACCACCCATGAATTCTTTGGTCTTCATCTGGTTGTTATTCGAGGAAGATCCATGGAGATTACCTGGTTCACAATGTGATCGGGTGCTCTGCGACCAACGTGCCCATACCATCTCAATCGCCTCTCCTCCATCTTGCTGTTGATGTCTGTAACACCTATGCCTCCACGAATGCTTGAGCTTTTTATTTTGTATCTTAGGGACACACCTGCTGACCATCTTAGCATGCACATTTCAGCAGTTTCTAGTTACCTAGAGTAAGAGTTATACATCGTCCAGCATTCGGAGACAGAGAGGAGTGCGGGTCTGACAATCGTTTGGTCAACTTTTCCTTTTAACTTTACTGGCATTTTCGGATCACATAGAACTCCCGTCATTGATCTAAACTTCATCCATCCCACACTCATTCTATGTGTTACATCTGCTGCACATCCTCTATCGCTATGGATGATTGACCCAAGATACTTAAAGAAGTCACAATTTGGTAATGTTTCTCCATCTAAACCTTTCTCTTCCTGTGCTAAAAAAACGGCGCGTTCCGGTGCTGTGTAATCAATACACATCAATATGTTACGCATGTAAAAATGAGCTATTTAAAATCGGAAAAATAACAATATTCATAGCCAATCGCTTAAATTAATTAAATTTGAAGTCAAAAGTGATAATAATTGAAATTTAATTGCTGAAAACATGAAAAAAACATCGGCTGACGTTCACAAAACGGGCAAAGATACCACCTCAAATGGATGCTCGCGAGCTACTGAAGCGAGCGAACTGAGATTCTATTTATTGCGTTCCCATATACCGAAATAGAGTGAGAGTGAGACGTGAATAGCGTCACTTCCTCATCCATAGCGGTGTTTTTAGAATGAATATAACTACGTCACACACTGGCACACGTTTGATTGTATTAGTGAATTTATTCCCGATTTTCACAAAATATCTCTGATGTGGCCGATAAGTGCTAATTATTATTAATATTAATTTTTTCATTCAATTCATAAATGTATTACGGAGGAATACCTAAAATCTGAACCCAGTATTTATTATATTTATAGAGATATTAAAGTTTTTAGCAGCAATGTGTACTAGTTACACATCACAGGACAGGATGGGTTAATTATCTTAATCGCCGTGACATATATTTCTACTACCTACTTCGAATCTCTCTTCAAATGAAAATCGCCTGAAAAAGCCTTGAGATAAAAGTTAGAAACGCGTATCGCAGGGATAAATTAAATTTATGGCAATTGATTTTTAAATATTTATTTACTTAATTTAATTAATCTTGCCCTTTATTGCACAAATATACAATTGGCGAGTTTATTGAACTAAAGTAATGTCGTCTAACCAACCAGACAGGAGTTACACATGTTGTGTCCATTGCTAGTTGTGGGGTTGTAAAGTTTTAAGTTACGTAAACAGTTAAATAAACGTGAAATATCGAAATAAAAGTTATAAATTAAAGAAGTGCTTTTAAGTAAAATAAATAAAACACATTATTTTTTATTATGTATAGCCTCATGTTTTATTAAAGTTCACTAACAGTTTCTCCGTCTTCCTACTACTGCCTTCTCCCCTCCTGTATATATTACAATTAGAAAAAAATATTTCGACATAATTTAGTTCATCTCCTCCTGACGATGAAAACTAAGGTCTTTGAAACCGGTTGTGAACTCGAATTAAACAATAATAAATACAAAATAAAAAAAGTGTTTTATTTATTTTAATAATAATTTGGAAACATGACACTACAAAGTGAAAAAAACGGCTGTTATTAAAAAATCAATTGATTGTTTATAATCAAACCAATTTTAATAATAGCCCTCTGCTAAATATGTTGCCCATTTAAAATCCACCCTCTGGTCTACCCGTAAGATTATATTTTCCCTGTCCCATTTACCATTGAATCACAACTCTCCCCCATTTTCTCACCTTACCTCATTCCTCTTATACTATTTACACTTGCAGAAGAAATATATTGTGAGCAATTTAGTTTATCTTCACCTGATGATGAAGACGGGGGGAGGATGTACAAAACCGGTAGTAAACTCAAAATAAACCAGTGGTGAATACAACACATATAAAATAAGTGTTTTATTTATTTATTTTATTTCTTTTTTACAAATAACTAATTAATTTACTGTTAAACTGTTAAACATTCTAATATGGATTTCCACAAACTTTAAGCAGAAACCACAAAAAAATTATATTTGAAAAAATGTGTAATTCTTTTTTATAACATACATGTTACATTTCAGAAAAAAAATATAACGTGTGGATCGTTTCGAACAGGAATCAGATCAAAGGGGAAAAAATCGAGCATTTGGAATTAAAATACTTGGAAATGCCATTTAAAAGCCTCTTTGAAGTCTTTAATGTGATTAGATCATGCTCAAATATTTCCAGGAATTCCTTTACCATAGAAACTTCCTCTCTCGATCATTTCCCTTTTTTTTCTCCAAATCAATCGACTGTCTATGGTTTTGTCCATAACCGATACATTTCCATTTAAGCTCGATCATGTATCAGTAATTTGACTTTTTTTTTTTGTTAAAATGTGTAATAAAGGTTTATGAACTGGGTAGAACCTTACTTGATACTTAAATCGACTATATCAACCGACTTATCTTTAAACCAGAAAATAAATTCATTAAGCTGCTAAATATTACCAATGATAACAGAGCTTTGAATGCATGCCTTGTTACTTTAAATCGACTATATCAACCGACTTATCTTTAAACCAGAAAATAAATTACTTATTTTCCTTGTTACTTTAAATACCTTGTTACTTTAAATCGACTATATCAACCGACTTATCTTTAAACCAGAAAATAAATTCCTTAAGCTGCTAAATATTACCAATGATAACAGAGTTTTGAATGCATGCCTTGTTACTTTAAATCGACTATATCAACCGACTTATCTTTAAACCAGAAAATAAATTCCTTAAGCTGCTAAATATTACCAATGATAACAGAGCTTTGAATGCATGCCTTGTTACTTTAAATCGACTATATCAACCGACTTATCTTTAAATCGACTATATCAACCGACTTATCTTTAAACCAGAAAATAAATTCCTTATTTTCCTTGTTACTTTAAATACCTTGTTACTTTAAATCGACTATATCAAGTGACTTATCTTTAAACCAGAAAATAAATTCCTAAAGCTGCTAAATATTACTAATGATAACAGAGCTTAGAATGCATGCCTTGTTACTTTAAATCACACCGACTTACTCGTATCTTTAAACCAGAAAATAAATTCCTTAAGCTGCTAAATATTACCAATGATAACAAAGCTTTGAATGCATGCCTTGTTACTTTAAATCGACTATATCAAGCGACTTATCTTTAAACCAGAAAATAAATTCCTTAAGCTGCTTAATATTACTAATGATAACAGAGCTTAGAATGCATGCGTTGTTACTTTAAATCACACCGACTTACTCGTATCTTTAAACCAGAAAATAAATTCCTTAAGCTGCTAAATATTACCAATGATAACAGAGCTTTGAATGCATGCCTTGTTACTTTAAATCGACTATATTAAGCGAATTATCTTTATACCAGGAATTAAATTCTTTAAATTGCTTAATATTGCCATTGATGACTGAACTTTAAATGGCATATATTATGTTACGATTGAGGCGTTTAGTTGGCAAATACTTTCGCATGCGGCTTACTCACCAGACTTGACTCCATCCGATTCCTATATTACTTATTTGCATCGATGAGACACGCACTTGATGAGCAGCGCTTCAATTCTTACGAAAATGTACGAAAATGGCTCGATGATTGTTTTGCCTCAAAACAGCCACAGTTTTTTTGGCGTGGCATCCACAAATTGCCGGAGAGATGGGGAAAATGTGTAGCTAGCGATGGGTAAATACTTGGAATAAAATAAATTTTACCATTTTCATACAACAAATGTGTATTTTCTATAAAAAATTGCCAGTTTCATAGGTACAGACCTATGTATATCCAAAACATCTTAAAGTTCCTTTATTCATCTAACTTAAACATCTATTATATTCATGCATCCATTTTCTATGTCTTCATTCTGTCTTCTTTGGTTAATTGACATCCTACATTATATTTTAGTCCACGTATTTTCACAGCATTTATCTTACTTTTATCAAGTCCAAGTTTCCCTTCCATACGTAATACAAACGCTCCAGCGGTGACTATTGTCATAGGGATAGGTTGCTAAGTGTTTTTGGGTTGTTGGCAGCAGCAGCCGGTCCCGAGGTGCGATGGTGCGCTGAGCACCCACGCACATCGAGACGCTGAGCGAATATTAAATATCGCTGTCTCACGGTTTACTGTACATCTCTGTCTGCCCTATATTAATTAGCGTTTCCGTCCGGTGCGTATTGGAGATCGCTCCGGTAGTATTGGCAAACTTGGCCGGTCGATTTGAAAGGAATATTTTTTTAAATTTTATATCATTTTTTTATTATTTTCACTTAAATAAGAATCCTCGTACTACAATATTTGTCAGTATACTTATACATATTTAATCTATACAAATATTTAACATTTTTGGAAGTCATGTTTGCGAATATATCATTTAATTATTGCGAATTATTTCTCCGGTTCACCGCACCAACGCACCTCTAAACCGGCTGCCGCTGGTTGTTGGTAGATTGTCTTTTTTCGGTATTCAGTTACCTAAAACTCGCAGACGTGGTCTTGGCCTTTTATTTCTTTATAGAGTCTATATATGTCAGTATTGTGAACACTCTCACGACTCTAGAAGGTATTGATTTAAATGTCTCATCTCGCTCTTTTAGAAGACCGGCTTTGTTTAGCTTATCTACATTTAAAAGTAAGATCGGCACATTCTTACTAACTCAAAAGTGGGTAAGAATGTGTTGAGAGTACAACGTGATAGCTGACTCGAATATGGGCATATTTAGTTCAAGATTGTCAGAGTTAACCCATAATTCCCTGTGATGTGTAACTAATACACATTGCTTCTGAAAACATTAATATCTCTATAAATATAATAAATACTGGGTTCAGATTTTAGGTATTTATCCGTTATACATTTACGCATTGAATGAAAACAATAATATTAATAATAATTAGCACTTATCGGCCGCATCAGAGATATTTTGTGAAAAACGGGAATTAATTCACCAATACAATCAAACGTGTGCCAGTGTGTGACGTAGTTATATTCATTCTAAAAAAACAGCTATGGGTGAGGAAGCGACGCTATTCACGTCTCACTTAGGTATATGGGAACGCAATAAACACAGTCTCTGTTCGCTCGCTTCCCTCACTTTAGTAGTTTGTGAACGTCGGCCTATATTTTTTTTGTGTTTTCAACAATTAAATTTCAATTATTATCACTTTTGACTTCAAATTTAATTGGCTGTGAATATCCGTATTTTTTCGATTTTAAATCGCTCATTTTTACACGTGTATTGAATACACAGCACTTGAACGCGCGGATATTTTTAGCACAAGAAAGGAAGAGTTAAGCAGGATGGTGGCTAAATTGGCTGAAAAATGAGTTATTTATTTTGATTCTATATATTACAATTTATTTTATTGATCTGCTGAAACTTTGCATGCGATAAACGTTAGTATTTCGAATTTTAACCCTTGATATTATTTATTAAAAAATATAGTTTTGTGGAAAATCTTCAATAACTTCGCATCAATTTATTGTCTTATACTTTCGATGTATACAAAATAACCTGATGGATAGACTGCCATGTGGAAAATTGTTAAAGAAACCTTAAATAAATACCAGACTGAAAACTTTTTAAGTAAAATTTGTTACTAACGATTAATGTCGGAGCCCGGTAGGGGCGCAGAACTCGCTCATGGTGGAGAAAGTACAAAAAAAATATCTACGATATCTCTATATGAGAGAGTTCGGTGTCTATCCATGGCTTTATCCTACTCAGTTTCTGCTGGGCATTCTCGGGCATAACTCCTTGAGCGTAAGAAGAGATGTGCGTCTCCTGGTATACGTTGTCAAACTCGTTCGAGGAGTTGTGAGCTGTCCAGCATTACTACAAAGATTAGCGTAAAATGTTCCTAACAATTACACTAGACTGCGCCGGCAAGAACTGTTCTCAATAACATACGCAAGAACGGGTCTTCCAGTCGCTATGCCTGTTGGAAGGGCCTTAACTCTTCTGAACGGGACTGCTTCGGATATTGACATATTTCATATCACATTACCAAGCACTCATCAACATACCTAAATGACTGTGAATATATGTGTATAATATGTTTGTGTGTATATACTCGTTTGTATGCATATGCATTATTTTTTATTTTATATAATTTTTTAACTTATTTTTTCTTTCTCTCTATGTAATTTTTCTTCTTTTATAATGTCTTGTGTTTTTCAAAGTAATTGGGCTAAGCCTGTTTTGAAAAAATAAATAAATAAATAAAAATGTCCTCAGTGAGATACAGGCAAAAGCCTAGTTTACTGGGGACACGACAAATTAAAGGCAACAAACCCAGATCCATTAAAATTGTGTGTCCAAATAAAATAACCTGTTGTTTTATCACAAATTATGTATATTTCTTGTCATATGTAAAATAAAAAAATAAATAAAAACAAAAACGGGAATCAAACCCGTAACTCCCAGGTCGAAAAAAATAGAATACCTTTGCTTTTGTTAAGTATCTATAACAACAAACCTTCTTTATAATATATTTTTAATTATAATTAATTACGTCTGAAAATGTCCAATTTAATTACAACGACCCTATTCATATATTGTATTTAAATCCTTAATGCGGTCCTTCAGATGAAATTTTTTCACATGGTCTAGTCACACTTGAATTCAACCCTCGTCCAGGGGAGGTTCAATAAGGGAGATCAAAATCGAAAGAGGCAGAACTACCTACAGCCAAGAAATTTGCAGAACAACAGTTTTCTACAAATAGCATAAACTTTTTTGTCAAGTCAACAATTATTTGGCGTTATATTTCAAGTAAAACGTAAAGTTTATATATATTTCTATTATTGATTTATATCCCTTTTGTGTCAAATCATTAAATCAGAAATTCGCTGATGGAATCCTCAACGAACTATAAAATAATTTTAATTCTTTTTCTTGTAACCAGGGCTGTGGAGTCACTAAAAAAAACACGACTCCGACTCCGATTCCTATATTTACCAACAATACGACTCCGACTCCACAACTCTTACTCCACGACTCCGACTCCACAACTCCGACTCTACAACTCCGACTCAAAAAAGCTCAATTTTATCAGGTTGTTTCCTACCTTTGCATATAGCCATTTTTTTCATGTTATAGGGATAAAAATAAAACAAGATCAAACTTTAATAATTATTTATTAGAATTTATTCTTAAAAACAACATTGCTTCTATTAAATCTGTATTCGTAGAGGCTCTCAAATCAGAATTGAGAATTTTAAGAGCGGAAAATAACCGCTCTACGGATACTTGGGTTGGGGGTAATGCTGTAACGATCAATGCTGAATCTTTTACGATTTCTAGATACCGCTGTATTGCCATTTCAACATTTAACTTATAAGTTCGGTCAATTTTTTCCATTATTTTCAATGCATCATAAAATTCAATTTTAAATTTTGAAATAGAGTCTCCTTCATCTATATTGGGACTGTGATTCAAACGAGGACGTTTTAGTTTATCTTGTTCATTGAGATATTTTTCAAAATCGTCTTCAGATTCAGCGGTGTCGGATGAAGATGATGATACTTCGTGTACGCTGCCTGCTGTCGTCTCTTTTTCTAGTCGAAGGCCTTTCATACGAACGGTTAATTCAAACACAGCGTTTTTCGCTCTATTTATTTGTTCTTCCGTCAATATGGATCGAACCATGGGGTTAACATAGATCCCAGCCAACAGAATTTTCTTTCGACGTGAGAAAGAAGGAGACAAACACATTTTCGTAGACTTTATGCATTAAATGGATCTCGGTGATTCACCATATCGGCGCGACTTGCGCCTGCAAGTTTAATATTCGTGCACAATACACATTCATTATAATAATAAAAAAAAAATGTATTTTAAATTTTAACGAAAAATTAGTCGGAATCGCTCGTTTTTTACGACTCCTACTCCGACTCCGACTCCGGCCCAAACACCGCGACTCCGCGACTCCGACTCCAACTCCGACTCC